>PVKB01004682.1:0-129244 GCA_004027205.1 Ctenodactylus gundi
TTAGTGTTAGTGGTTAGGATTAGGGTTAGAGTTAGTGTTACAGCTAGGGCTCGGTTAGGTCTAAGGCTATGGTTAGGGCTAGGGCTATGGCTAGGGTTAGGTTTACTGCTCCATTTAGAAATAAGGCTAGGTTCCCTATTTCAAATAGAGTTAGTGCTAGGGCGATGGTTAGGTTTAGGTTTAGGGATAGCGTTAGGATTAAGGCAAAGGTAAAGGTATATATTAGGTTTAGGTTTAGGGTTAGGGTTAGGGTTGCAGTTGGGATTGTTTTTCTGGTTGGTGTTGGGGTTGCAGATCGGTTTAGGGGTGGTGGTAGCTTAAGTGTTAGCGTTAGATTAGGGGTTACGGTTTGGTTAATATTTAGTTTTCAGTTTACTGTGCGAGTTTGTTGTGAGGTCGGCGTTGGTGTTGAGGTTAGGTTTTGGGACACCATTAGAGTTTCAGGCGTTCTGGATAGCATCTTGGCTGGGGAAAATTCTTACCTAGGATTCAGTGCAAGTTTAGAGTTAATGTTAGGGCTAACTTTAGGGATAGGGGTAGGATTAGGGCTAGGGTTAGTTCTAGGGCTAAGGTTAAGGTTAGCTTTAGAGCTAGGGCTAGGGCTACAATCAGGTCAAAATCTATGTTTAGGGTTACTGATAGGGTTTGGGCTAAGATTAGGGTTAGGTCGACAGCTAGTGCCAGGAGAAAAGTTTTTGCTAGGACAAGGGTTAGGGTTAAGGTTAGGGATAGGTCTAGGTCTAGGGCTAGTGTTAGGTTTAGGGTAGGTTTAGTGTTAGAGCTAGGGTTATGGCTAGGGCTAAGGACAGGTTTAGCACTAATGCTAGGGCTATGGCTAAGTCTAGTGCTAGTTCTAGGGATAGGGTTTGGTGTATGGCTAGGGCTAGGACTTTAGCAAGGCTAGATAAAAGGCTAGGTCTAGAGTTAGGGCTAGGGCTAGGGTTAGGGCAATGCTAGGAAAAAGGCTAGGGCTAGGATTAAGATTAGGGTTTAGTCTAGGGCTAGAACTAGGGTTAAGGTTAGGGTTATGGCTAGAGTTAGGGTTGCGATTTGGGTTAGGTTGAGGTTTAGGGTTGGTTTTGAGGTTAGGGTTGTATTTGGGGTTAGGGTTAGTGTTAGGGTTGGGCTTGAAGCTAAAGTTAATTTGAAAGTTAGGGTTGGGTTAGGGTTGGATTATGTTTAGGTGTAGGGTTAGGGATGGGGTTGGTTTTACGGTTGGTTTTGGGGTTACTGTTAGTGTTGGCGTTGGGGTTTTTGTAGAGTTAGGGATAGGGCTTGGGCTAGCGGTAGGATTAGTGTTAGGGTTAGGGTTAGGTTTATTGCTAGGGTTAGGCTTAGGGTTTGTTCAGGATTAGTGTTAGTGTTAGGGTTTTTGCCATAGTGTTAGTATTGGGTCATAACTAGGAAAAATTTACACCTAGACTTCAGTTTGGGGCTAGGGATAAGTCTAGGGCTCTGGGTACATTTAGGGCTATGGCTTATGTAAGGCCTATGGCTAAGAATTTAGTTAGGTCTAAGGCTAGGTTTAGGTCTATGAATGAGGGATAGTGTTAAGGATAGCGGCTTTACTCCTAGGCCTCGGGTCAGATTGAGGGCTAGGTGTTGGGTTAGAGCTAAGGCTATTGCAGTGCTAGGGTTAAGGTTAGTTTTATGCTAGGGCTTGGGTTAATGCTAAGGTTACGGCTATGACTAGGGTTAGTGTTATGGCGTGCGCTAGGTCTAAGGCATGGGTTAGGATTAGTATTAGGGCTAGGGCAAGGTCTAGTTCTAGGGTTAGGTTTTGGGCTAAGATTAGAACTATGGCTAGTGCTAGGGAAGGGCTAGGATTAGGGTTATGACAAGGGCCAAGCCAAGAGTTAGGGATATAATTTGGGCTAGGTCTAGGGCTAAGGTTAGGGTTAGGGTTCAGGCTAAAGATAAGTTTAGTGTAAGTGTGAGGGTTGTGGTTAGTGCTACTAGAATATTGTTAGAATTAGGTTTGGGTCCAAGAATGATAGTTTCAGTCTTAGGGTTAAGTCAAAGAATCCAAATGAGCTAGGGATAGTGTTAGGACTAAGCATAAGCATACAGTTACTGATATGGAAAGGTCATCTTCCCTGCAGCTCCTCGCCTCGGGAGCTGAGGAAAAACTTGTTTTTGGCCATATTGGGAATGACTGCTCCGGAAAAGGCCGTTAGGACTCCCAGATATCTTCCTAGTTCCAATGGCAGAATATGGACTAGGATAGCCCCGGGCAGGAATGTTGTAGAAAAGGTTTGTAAGACTCCTGGATGTCTTCCATGCAGCCCCTCACTGCTAGGGTCCATGGCGGAACCTGGGCAAGGTTAGTGCCTAGAAGGGCTTCTCCGTTAAAGGGTGCCCACACATCTTCCCCACAACAATTCTCACAAGTAGCCTGCGGGGGAACCTGGGCTCAACTAGTGCTGGGAAGGCCGCTTTGGAAAAGGCTGGTACTGCTCCCGGACACCTTCCCCTGAACCCCCACCGCCAAGGATTTAAGCAGAATGTGGATCGGAATCAACCAGGAAGGACAGCTCTTGAAAACATGCTAGGGCTACCACATATCTTCCTGGATGCCTCACGCTGGTGGAGCTTGTGGGAGAACATGGGCTCAGCTAGCATCAGGCAGGTGCGCTCCAGAAAGGGCTTTTAAGACACCTGTATATCTTCCCAGCTGACCCTCGATGCCAGGTCCTGCGACAAAACCTGGGCACCTGTAGCGCTGAACATGACCACTCCTGAACAGGCTGTTAGGTTTTCCGGACATCTTCCATGCCACTCCTCACCAATGGGGCCTTAGTGAGAACCTGGGATCCTCTAAACTTATCTTAGGCCTATCCCTACCCAGCCCTAACACTCTCCTCTTGCTTAAGCCAAAACCCAAACACCCCTAAAACTCTACATTACTCCATGACTGACCTTAATCATAAATCCTTACTTATTCTTAGACTAACACTAACACTAAACTTATCCTTTGGTTACAATCTATCCTAATTATAACACAATCCTTACTTTTAGAACTAACCCTTTCCTACTGTTAACATTGCTTTTGTCCTTAGGCCTAACCCAAACCTTAACCCTAACACTATCCTTTCCTTAGACCAAACCCAAAACCCAACAAGAACACTATCATTATGCTTAGGCCTAAGCTTAAAACTAACCCTGACCCTAACACTGTCATTAGCCTTAGGCAGAATCCAAAACCTAAACCTAATATCCTTAGGGCTAACAATAACTCCAAACATAACACTATGTTGAAGCATACACCTAAATTTAACCTTAATGCTACCTCTATCCTTAGGCTTAGGACTACCCAAACACCGAACTCTAACACAATCAGTATTCTTACAAAACCATAACCCTAAACATAACACTATCCATAATCTTAGAGTGATGCTAACACTAACCATAACACTGTCCTTATCCTTAGCACTAACATTAATCTTACCCTAAACCTAATCTTAACCATAAACCTAACCCTAACCAGATCCCTCAAATTGATGGCCCTCCACTAAAACCTAGATCAAAACATAGCCCCAGCTAAGAGCCAAGTACTAAACCTAGCATGAACCCTAAACTCTAATTCTAAGCATAAAACTAACACTAACACCAACCCCAACTGCAAACACAACACTAACCCCAACCATAGCACAAAACATTAACCATAACTCGCTTACCCTAAAAATGAAAAAACCCCTAACTCCTACCCCAAATCCAATCCCAACCCAAACACAAAATGTAACCATAAACTTAAACCTAACCCTAACCCTAACCCCAACCCTATACCTAACCCTAACCCAAAACCGAAACCCAGCCCGAATCCCAACCTCAACCCGGTACGCCACCCGGTACCCAAAACCCTAAACCTAAACCATACCTGAAACCTAAAACTAAATCTAATCCTAAAAATAAACCTAGCTCTAACCTTAACACCAACAAAACCTCAACTCCAACCCAACACCAAACCAAAACCCAACCCCAAACCAAACCGTAACCCAAAACTCTACCCTAATATCAATACTAACACAAACCCTAACCCAAACCCTACCATAACTCTAAACCTAACCTCAACACCAAGATCAACCTCAAACACAGCCGCAAGGCGAAAACCAACAGCAACCACAAACCTAAACTCAGCCCTAACTGTAACCCTAACACTAACCCTAACCTAACCTTAACCTTAAGCATAGTCCTAACCATAACCCAAGACTTAATCCTAAACCTTGACATAACCTTGACCTTAACACTAGCCTTAGCCCTAACCCTAGCTCTAACCCAAAGGCTAATCCTAACACCTAACTTTAACCTTAACCCTAACAATAGGCCTAACCCTATCACTAACACAAACCCTAACTCTAATCATAGCAGTAGCCCTGGGCTTAATCATAAACCCTAAAACTAACACTAACCCAAGCCTAGCCCTAAAGCGAAACAAAACCCTAGCATTTAACCTAGACTTGGCTCTAAACTTGACACAAGCCTAGCCCTATACCTAGCCTTGTAGTAGACCTAGCCCCTAGTCCTAAACCTAGCCATGGACCTAACCCTAGTCTTAGCACTAGCCCTAGCCTTAAACCTAGCCCTAGCCCTTACCCTAACCCTAAACCTAGCCTTAGACCTAGATTTAGCCCTAAACCTTATCTTAATCCTAAATATAGCAATAGACCTAGCCCTAGACTTAACCCGTAGGCCCTAACCTAGGCCTAGCCCAAACATTAAACCTACTCTACACTAACTCTAACCCTAACAACAACCCCAACCTCAGCACAAAAACTAACCCTAAAACTAACCTTACAAATTAATCTAAAAGTAACCCCTATCTTAACCTTAACCCTATACCTAACACAACCTTAACCTGATCTCTAAATCCAAACCTTAACCCAGCCACAAACCCAACCCAAACCCGCAACCCCAACCCAAGCCCAATCCCAACAGCAACCCTAACCCTAAACATAACCATGATATTAAACTTAACGCTAATGCTAACCCTAAACTTAACCCTAACCCTAGCCCTAACACTGAAACAAGCCCTAGACCAAACACTAGGCCTCACCCTAACCATTAACCTAGCCCTAGACCTAGACTTAGCCTTAGCCCTAACCCTAATCCAAAACCTAGCCCTAGCCCAAAACCTAGCCCTAACCCAAACCCTAGCCCTAACATAACACTAACTCTAACAGTAACAACTCCAATCTCAGCACAAACTCTAACCCTAAACCTAACCCTAACTTTTAACCTAAAAGTAACCCCTACCTTAACCATAACCCTAACCCTAAACAAAACCCCAACCGCAACCCCAAACCCAACCACAACCCCAAACCCAAATCAAACCCCAACCCCGACAACAACCCCAACCCTAACCCTAACCCTAACTATAATATTAACCCCAACACTAACACTAACTCTAAACCTAACCCTGGCCCTAGAACTACCTCCAACCCTATCTCTAAATCCAAAACTAGCAATAACCATAACAATAGCCCTTGCCCTAGGCCTAACCCTAGCCCTATCCCTAACCCTAGCCCTAGCCCTAACCCTAACCCTAACTCTAACCCTAGCCCTAACCATGAAACTGCCCTAGCCCTAGCCTTAGTCATAGCCCTAAACCTGGCCCTAGACTTACCCAGAATCCTATCCCTAACTCTAGAACTAGCACTAACCATAACACTAGCCCTTGCCTTAGCCCTATCTCTAACCATAAATGCAAACTTAACCATAGCCCTAACCCTGACCCTAAACCTAATACTAACCCTAGGCCTAGCCCTAGTCCTAGCCATAACCCTACCCCTATACCTAGCCTGAGACTTAACACAAGCCCTAGCCATAGCCCGAGCCCTAACACTAGCCCTAGCAATAGACCTAACACAAGCCCTACCCCTACCCCAACCACAACCCATAAACTTATACCAAGCCCTAAAGCTAACCCTAAAACCTAACCCTAGCCCAAGCCCTAATGCTAGGGTTACCTAGGGCTAGGGCTAGTACAAGTGTGGGTCCTAGGGCTAGGTCTAGGGTTATGGTTAGAACTAGGGCTAGGGCTAGGGTTATGGTTAAATCTAGGGTAGGGCTAGGGTTAGGGTTAGGGGTTATTGTTATGGCTAGGGCTAGGGTTACTGTTAATGTGAGGGTTTCTGTTGGGGTTAGAGTTAGGGCTAGGTTTAGGGTTAGGTTTCGGGGTTATTTTTAGGGTTAGAGCTAGGGTTAGTGTTATGCCTAGGGCTAGGGCTAGGGCTAGGTTTAGGGTTAGAGCTAGGACTAGGGCTAGGGTTAGTGTTAGGTTTAGGGTCAGGGTTAGGGTTAGGGTTGTGGTTAGGGTTAGGGTTGGGTTTCGGGTCGGGTTTGGGTTTTGGGTTGTTGTTAAGGTTTAGGGATCATGTTGGGGTTAGGTTTAGGGTTAAGGTTAGGGTTAGGGTTGGGGTTAGGGTTATGGTTGGATTTGGGGTTAGCCTTAGGGTTTCATTTAGTGTTGGTGTTATTATTAAGGTTAGGGTTACCTTAGGGTTAGGGTAAGGTTTGGGGTTAGGGTTAGAGTTATGGTTGGTTTGGGGGTTGGTGTTAGGGTTAGCATTAGCTTTAGGGCTAGGGTTAAGGATTGGGTTAAGTTTAGTGTTCAGGTTGGTGTTGTGTTTGCAGTTTGGGTTGGGGTTGGGGTTAGGGTTAGGCTTAAAGTTAGGGTTGGGGTTAGGGTTAGGCTGAGGGATAGGGTTTAGGGTTTAGGGTTTAGTGTTAGTGTTAGGGTTGGGGTTGGGTTTAGGTTTAG
This sequence comes from Ctenodactylus gundi, assembly GCA_004027205.1. Classification (NCBI taxonomy): domain Eukaryota; kingdom Metazoa; phylum Chordata; class Mammalia; order Rodentia; family Ctenodactylidae; genus Ctenodactylus; species Ctenodactylus gundi. The sequence continues at coordinate 6,761 of PVKB01004682.1, forward strand.
GTTGAGGTTGGGGCTTAGGGTTAGGGTAGGGGTTACCTAGTTCCACCCTTAATCCTAGCCCTAGCCTTAGCCCTAGCCCTAGCCATAGCCCTAACCCTAACCCGAGCCCTAACCATAGCCCGAATGCTTACCGAAACACTAGCCCTAGCCCTAGTCCTACCCCTGGCCTTATCCCTAGTCCGAATGCTAGCCCTAACCTTACCCCTAACCCTAACCCATAACCCTTACCCTAACCCTAAACCCTAAACCTAGCCCTAGCTCTAGACCTAACCCTAACTCTAGCCCTAGCCCTAAAGCTAACACTAGCCCGAAACCTAGCCTTAGCTTTAGCCCTACCCCTAGCGTATCCCAAACCTAACTCTAAACCTAACCATAAACCAAACCCTACACCAAGCAAGCTCTAAACCTAACTTTAACTCTAACAGTAACCCTACACCTAGCTCTAAACCAAATCTTACATCATATCCCTAATCCCACACCTAGCCCTAGCCCTAACCCTAACACTAACCCTAGCCTAACCCTAGCCTTAGGCCTAACCCTAGCCCTAGCCCTACCCCAAGCCCTAGCACTTCGCCTAGCCCTAGCCCTAGCCCTAACCTGAGTCCTAACCCTCAACCTAGCCTTGGCCCTAGCCCTAGCCCTTGCCCTATTCCCAACCTTAGCCCTAGCCCTAATCCTAGCACTATCCCCAAGCCTAACTCAAGCCCTAGCCCTAGCTATACTCATAACCCTACCCTAAGCCTAACCCTAAACCTAACACTAACCCTAGCCTATACTGAAACCTGGGCCAAAATTTACCCTATGTATGACTCAATACTAACTCTAACCCTAACAGGTAAAACCCTAACTCTAACCATAAACCTAACCCTAACCCTAACCTAAACCCAAACACTAACACTAACCCTAGCCCTAGGCCTAGCTTTAAACCTAAATATTAACACTAAGCTTAGCCCGAGAACCTAGCTCTAGCCTTAGCCCTAGCACTAGCCTGCGCCCTAGACCTAAACCAAGCCCTAACTCTAGACCTAGGCCTAACCCTAAACCTAGTCCTAATCCTAGCCCTAACCCTAATACTAATAGTAACCCTAGCACTAACCATAAACCCTAACACTATCCCTATCCCTATCCCTATCCCAAGTTCTAACCCTAGCCCTATTCTTAGCCCTAGCCCTAACCCTAAACCTAACCCTAAAACCTAACACTAACCCTAGCCCTAAGCCCTAACCCTAACTGCTAAACCTAACCCTAACCGTAAACCTAGCCTTAACCCTAACCCTATCTCTAACACTAACTCTAATACTAGTCCTAGACCTAGCCCTCAAATTTACCTTAACCCTAGGCAGAGTCCTAGCCCTAAGCCTAGCCCTAGCCCTAGCCATAACCCTAGCCTTAGCCCTAGCCCTAAACCTAGCCCTAATCCAAACCCTAACCCTAGCCCCTAGCCCTAATCATAGCCCTAGCCCTAGCCGTAACCTTAACCCCTAACCCTAAACCTAACCATAATCTTAAACCTATACCTAACGCTAACCCTAACACTAACCCGAGCACTAGCAATACCCATAAACCCTTATCCGAACCCTAGCCCTAAATTAGCCCTAACCATAACCCTAGCCCTAGCCATAACCTTAGCCATAGATCTAGCCCTAGCTCTACATTTGTCCTAGGCCTAGCCCTAACACTAGCCCTAGCCCTAACCCTAAATCTAAATCCTAGCCGTTACCCTAAGTCTGCCCCTAAACCCAATCCTATTCCTACCCTAATCCTAACCCTAACTCCAACAACAACCCCAACTCCAAGCTCACAATTCCCAATGCTAAACCTAACCATAACCCTTAACCTAACCGTAACTGCTACCCTAAACTTAAACCTAACCCCCCAACCCCAGCACTAACCCAAACCACAACACCAACCACACCTCATCCCAACACCAACCCTAACCCCAACACTAGACCTAGTCCAAGCCCTAACCTAAAACCCTAACTCTAAACCTAGAGCTAGCCTTACCCCAAGCCCTAACTCTAACCCTAGCCTAGCCCTTGCCCTAAAACTAATCGTCAGCCTAGTCCTTACATCTCACCCTAAGCCAAGCTCAAACCCTAAACCTAACACTAAACCCCAACCCTAGCCCTAGCCCTAGCTCTACACCTAACCCTAAGCCTAGTCCCAGCCCTAGTCCTAACACTAACCCTAGACCTAAACCTAACCCTAGCCTTAGCCCTAGCCCTAGCCCTAAACTTAAACCTAACCATAACACTAACCCTAACCCCTAAATCTAACCATAAACCTAACCATAAACCTAGCCCTAAAGTTAACCCTACCCATAAATCTAACACTAATACCTGGCCCTAGCCTTAGCCTTAGCCCTAACACTAGCCATAGTCCTAGCCATAGCCATCACCCTAACCATAACCTTAACCTCTAACTCTAAACCTAACCCTAGCCCTCACCCTAACACTAGCCGCAACACTAGCCCTAACAATAACCTAAGCCCTAGCCATTGCCCTTAGACTAAAACCTAACCTTAACACGACCATTAGCCCTATCCCTACACCTAACAATAACCCTAGCATTAGCCCTAACCCTAACCCCAAACTTAACCTTAGTCTGAAGCACTAGACCTAGCCACAGCCCTAGTTCTAGCTCTAAACCTCGCCCTAGCCCCAGCTCTAACCCTATCCCTCAGCCTAGCCCTAGCCCTGACCTGAGCACTAGCCCTAGCCCCAACTCTAGACCTAGCCCTAAGCCTAGACCTAGCCCTAGCCCTAGCCGTAGCCCTAATCCTAACCTTATTCCTAACCATAGCCTGAGCCCTAACGCTAATCCTAACCCTAGCCCTAGCCATAATCCAAGTCCTACCCTGATCCCTAGTCCTAGTATTAGCCCTAGCCCTAAACTTAGCCCTAATCATCAAGCTAGTCCTAACACTAAAACTAACAATAACCCCTAACTCTAACCCCAACCCGATCCATAACCCTAACCCCAAACACAACCCTAACCCCAAAAACAAACTTAACCCTAACTGTAACCATAATCCCAACGCTAAACCTAATCCTACCCCTAAATTCAAGCCCAACCCTAACCCTAACCCTATTCCCAACCCTAACTCCATCCCTAACCTTAACCCTAAGGTAACCTTAACCCTAATACTAACACCAAACCTAACTGCAACCCTAAGCCCACCCCCAAACCCAACCCTAAACCTAACCCCTACACTCTCCCTAACCCTAACCCCAAACCCAACCCAAACTCCAAACCCAAAGCAAACCCCAACCCTAACCCTAATGCTACCCCTAACTTCAAGTCCAACCCTAACCCTAATCCTTGTACTAGCCCTAGCCCTGACCCTAGCCCTAGCCCTAGCCCTAACATTAGGGTTACCTTAGAGTTAGAGTTGGGGTTGGGGTTAGGGTTAGGGTTATGGTTAGTGATGGGGTTGGTGTTAGGGTTAGCATTAGCTTTAGGGTTAGGGCTAGGGTTAAGGTTTGGGTTAGGGTTAGTGTTTGGGTTGGTGTTGTGTTTGCAGTTTGGGTTGGGGTTAGGGTTAGGCTTAGAGTTAGGGTTGGGGTTGGGGTTAGGTTTAGGGATAGGTTTTAGGGTTTTAGGGTTAGGGTTAGGGTTAGCATTAGGGTTGGGGTTGGGGTTAGGGTTACGGTTAGGGTTAGGGATAGGGTTAGTGTTAGGTTTGGGTTAGGGTTAGGGTTAGGGTTGAAGTTTGGGTTGTGTTTGGGGTTTGGGTTGGGGCTGGGCTTAGGGTTACGGAGAACGCAAGGGTTAGGTTTAGGGTTAGGGTTAGTGTTGGGGTTGGGGTTACTATTAGGGTTAGGGTTAGGGTTGGGTTTGGGGTTAGGGTTGGGTTTTGGGGGTAGGCTGAGAATTGCAGTTAGGGTTGGCGTTAGTATTAGGGTTAGGGTAACCTTAGGGTTAGGGTTGGAGTTTGGGTTATGGTTAGGGTTATGTTTGGGTTTAAGGTTAGGGTTAGGGTTGTGGTTAGAGTTAGCATTGGCGTTGGGATTGTTGTTAAGTTCAGGGTTACGGTTCTTGTTGTGGTTAGGCTTAGGGTGAGGGATAGGTTTAGGGTTAGGGTTAGGGTTAGGTTTGGGGTTTGGGTTAGGGTTAGGGTTATGTTTAGTGTTGGGGTTGTTGTTGGGTTTGCAGTTTGGGTTGGGTTTGGGATTAGGGTTAAGGTTAGGTTTAGGGTGAGGTTTTGGGTTGGTCTTAGAGATGGGTTTGGGTTTAGGGTTGGGGTTGCGGTTGGGGTTGATGTTAGTATTAGATTTGGGTTTAGGTTTAGGTTTGGGGTAGGGGTTAGTGTTAGTGTTAGGGTTAGTGTTGGGTTTGTGATTGGGGTTAGGCTTAGGTTTAGGGTTGGTGTTAGGGTTAGGGTTGGGGTTAGGCTTCCGGTTACTGTTAGGGTTAGGATTAGGGTTAGGGGTTGTGTTGGGGTTAGGGTTGTGTTTGGGGTTAGGGTTAGGGTTCGGGTTGGGGTTTGGTTTGGGGGTAGGGTTAGGGTTAATTTTGGGTTTAGGGTTAAGGTTAGGGTTGTGGTTAGGGTTAGCACTGGGGTTTGGGTTGTTAAGTTTAGGGTTAGGGTTAGTGTTGCGGTTCAGGATAGGGTAAGGGATTGGGTTAGGGTTATTTTTAGGGTTGGGGTGGAGATTAGGGTTAGCATTAGGAATAGGTTTAGGGTTAGTGTTAGGGTTAGGCTTGAAGTTAGGGTTAGGGTTAGGATTGGGTTTGGGTGTAGGCTTAGTGTTGCAATTAGGGTTGGAGTTAGTATTGGGGTTAGGTTTACCTTATGGTTAGGGTTGGGGTGTTGTTTAGGGTTAGTGTTATGGTTAGTGTTGGGGTTGGTGTTAGGGTTAGGGAGAGCATTAGGGTTAGGGTTAGGGTTTGGGTTTGGGTTAGTGTTAGTGTTGGGGTTGATGTTGGGTTTGCAGTTTGGGTTGGGGCTGGGTTTAGGGTTAGAGATAGGGTCAGGGTTAGGTTTTGGGTTAAGGTTAGGGTTAGGTTAGGGTTGGGGCTAGTGTTAAGGTTGGGTTTGGGGTTAGCCTTAGGATTGCAGTTAGAGTTGGCATTAGTATTAGGGTTAGGGTTACCTTAGGGTTAGGGTAGGGGTAGGGGTTAGGATTAAGGTTATGGCTAGTGTTGGGGTTGGTGTTAGGGTTATCGTTAGTTTTAGGGTTGGGGTTAGGGTTAAGGTTTGGGTTAGGGTTAGTGTTCGGGTTGGTGTTGTGTTTGCAGTTTGGGTTGGGGTTGGGATTAGGGTTAGGCTTAGAGTTAGTGTTGGAGTTAGGGTGAGGAGGAGGGATAGGCTTTAGGGATTATGATTAGGGTTTGGGTTAGGGTTAGGGTTCTGGTTGGGGTTAGGGTTAGAGTTTGGGTTGGGGTTAGTGTTAGGGATAGGGTTAGTGTTAGGTTTGGGTTAGGGTTAGGGTTAGGGTTGGACTTTGGGTTGTATTTGGGGTTTGGGTTGGGGTTGGGCTTAGGGTTAGGGAGAGTGTGAGGGCTAGGTTTAGAGTTAGGTTTAGGGTTGCATTTGGGGTGTTAGAGTTAGCGTGAGGATTGGGTTTGGGGTTAGGGTTGGGTTTGTGGGTAGGTTTAAGTTTGCAGTTAGGGTTGGCATTAGTATTAAGGTTAGTTTCTTTAGGGTAAGGGTTTGGGTTTGGGTTAGGGTTAGGGTTTGGGTTAGGTTTGGGTTTGGGTTTAGGCTTAGGGTTAGGGTTGTGGTTATGGTTAGCGTTGGGCTTCGGATTGTTAAGTTTAGGATTAGGGTTAGTGTTGTGGTTAGGGTTATGGTGAGGGATAGGGTTGGGGTTACGCTTAATTTTATGGTTGGCGTTGAGTTTAGGTTTAGGGTTAGGGTTGGGAATAGGGTTAGGGTTAGTGTTAGAGTTGGGCTTGAAGTCAGGGGTAGGTTTAGAGTTCGGGTTAGGGTTCAGGATTGGGTTGGGTTTGGGGTTTGGGTTGGGGTTGGGCTTAGGGTCAGGGAGAGTGTGGGGATTAGGTTTAGGTTTAGGGTTAGGGTTAGAGATGGGTTTGGGGTTAGTTTTGGGTTTGGGGGTAGGCTTAGGGTTGCAGTTAGGGTTGTCATTAATATTACGGTTAGGGTTTCCTTAGGGTTAGGGTTGGGATTTGGTTTAAGGTTAGGGTTATGGTTAGTGTTGGTGTTGGTGTTAGGGTTAGCAATAGCATTAGGGTTAGGGTTAGGGTAAGGGTTAGCCTTAGTGTTGGGGTTGGTGTTGGGTTTGTGGTTTGGGTTGGGGTTGGAGTTCGGGTTTAAGTTAGGTTTAGGGTGAGGGTTTGGGTTGTGGTTAGTGATGGGTTTGTGTTTAGGGTTGTGTTTGGGGTTTGTGTTGGCATTAGTATTAAGGTTAGGTTTATGGTTAGGTTTGGGGTTCGAGTTAGTGTTATGGTTAGGTTTAGGGTTGGGTTTGGGATTTGGTTCAGGCTTAGGTTTAGGGTTGTGGTTAGGCTTCGGGTTAGGGTTGGGGTTAGGGTTAAAGGTTGTGTTGGGGTTAGGGTTAGGGTTGAGGTTATGGTTATGTTGGTGTTGGTTTTGGGTTTGGGGTTTGGTTTGGGATTAGGGTTAGGGTTAAGGTTGTGGTTAGGGTTAGAATTGGGGTTGGAGTTGTTAAGTTTAGGGTTAGGTTTAGTGTTGTGGTTAAGGTTAGGGTGAGGGATAGGGTTAGTATTAAGGTTCAGTTTATGGTTGGGGTTGAGGTTAGGGTTAGGGTTAGGGTTGGGAATAGGGTTATGGTTATGGTTAGGGTTAGGGTTGGGCTCGAAGTTAGGGGAAGGATTAGGGTTAGCTTTGGGATTAAGGTTAAGGCTAGGGTTAGGTTTGTCTTTGGGTTTAGGGTTGTGTTTGGGGTTAGGGTTACAGAGTTATTGTTAGTTTTAGGGTTAGGGCTAGCACTAATACTAGGACTAGGGTTCAGGGTAGGACTAGGGTTAGGGCTAGGGCTAGGGTTAGGGTTAGTGATAGGATTAGGGCTATGGCTATGGCTATGTCTAGGGCTAGGGCTGGGTTTAGGCTTAGGGCTAGGGCTAGGCTTAAGGCTAGGGACAGTGCTCAGGTTAGGGCTAGGGCTATGCTGAGATATAGGGTTAGTACTGTGGCTAGGGTTAGGATTAGGGCTAGGACTAGTGCTGTGGCTCAGTCTAGTGCTAGGACCAAGTTTAAGTTTAGGGTTAGGGCTAGCACTAGTGCTAGGGCTATTGTTAGCACTAGGGATAGGGTTAATGGTAGTGTTAGGGCTAGGTTTTAGTCTAAGGACAATGGCTAGGGCTTAGGTTATTGTTATGGTTAGTGTTGCAATTAGGGTTAGGGTTAGGATTAGGGTTACTGTTAGAGGTTCGAGGTTAGGGTTAGTGTTATGGCTAAGGCTAGGACTAGGGCTAGTTTTAGGGCTATCGCTAGGGCTAGGGCCAGGTACTAGTGTTAGGTTTAGGGGTAGGGTTAGGGTTAAGGCTAGGTTTATGGTTAGGTTTATGGTTAGATTTAGGGGTCAGGGTTAATGTTATGGTTAGGTTTAAGTTTAGGTTTATGGCTAGGGCTAATGCTAGGGCTAGGTTTAGGTCTAGGGTTAGTGTTAGGGAAAGGGATAGGGATAGGGATTGGACTAGGCTTAGGCTTTGGTGTAGAGCTAGGGCTAGGGGTAGGTTTGGGCTTTAGTGTTAGTGATAGGGTTTGGGCTTGGCTCAGGGTGAGATGTAAGTATTAGGCTGACGGTTAGTTTTAGGGCAAGGGCTATGGCTAGGGCTAGGGTTAGAGTTAGGGCTTGGGTAAGGTTAGGGCTAGGTTTAGGGTTAGACCTAGGTCTGAGTTAGGCCTTGATTTAGGTCTAGGGCTCGGGCTAGTGTTAGGGCTAGGGCTAGAGCTAGGTTCTTGGGCTAAGCTTAGGGTTAATATTTAGGGTTAAAGCTAGGCCTAGGGCGAGGGTTAGTGTTAGGGTTTGGATTTAGGTTAGGGTTAGGGCTAGGTTTATGGTTAGAGTTAGGGTTTTATTTGTTAGGGTTAGAGTTAGTATTGAATCATACCTAGGGTAAATTTTGGCCCAGGTTTCAGTTTAGGGTTTGGATTAAGTTAGGATTAGGGCTATGTTCAGGTTTAGGCTAGGCTTAGGGTTATTTTTAGGTTTAGGGTTAGTGTTAGGGTAAGCATTCGATTAGAGGTTAATAATAGGGTTAGGGTTAGGGGTAGGTTTGAGGTTTGGGTTCGGTTTGGTGTGGGGTTGGCATTTGAGATAGGGTTGGTGTTGGTGTTGGGGTTGCCATTGGGGTGGTGTTTGGTGTTGGGATTAGGGTTAGGGTTACAGTTATTGTAAGGTTAGGGTTAGAGTTAGGCTTTTAGGGCTTAGGGTTAGTATTGGGTCATAGCTAGGAAAAATTTTGGCTTAGGCTTCAGTTTAGGGTTAGGGTTAGGGTCAGGGCTAGGATTAGGGTTAGGGCTAGGGTTATGTTTAGGGCTAGGGTTAGGGTTAGAGTTAGGGTTTTACTTGTTAGGGTTAGAGTTAGTATTGAGTCATACCTAGAGTAAATTTTGGTCCAAGTTTCAGTTTAGGGTTTGGGCTAGGGTTAGGATTAGGGCTAGGTTCAGGTTTAGGGCTAGGGTTAGGGGTTAGGGTTTGTGCTAGGGTTAGGGCTAGTGCTAGTGTTAGGTCTAGGTCTAGGGTTAGGGCTAGGTCTATGGCTAGGGCTAGGGCTAGGGCTAGGTCTAGTGCTAGGGTTAAGGTTGGTGTTAGGGTTAGGGCAAGGGCTAGTACAAGTGTGGGTCTAGGGCTAGGTCTAGGGTTATGGTTAAGGCTGGGACTAGGGCTAGGGTTATGGTTAGGACTAGGGTAGAGCTAGTGTTGGGGTTAGGGATTATGGTTTGAGCTAGGGCTAAGTCTAGAGTTAGTGTTAGGGTTAGGGTTAGAGTTCCGGTTAGGGTTAGGGTTACAGCTAGGGTTAGCATTAGGGTTAGGGTTAGGGGTTAGAGTTAGGGTTAGTGCTAAGATTAGGGCCTTGGTTAGGACTAGGTTTAGGTTAGGGTTAGGGTGAGGGCTAGGTTTAGGGCTAGGATTAGGTCTAGGGCTAGTACTAGGTATAGGGCTAGGGCTAGGTTTAGGGTTAGGTGTAGGGCCAGTGCTAGGGCTAAGTTTAGGTTTAGGTTTAGGGCTAGGGCTAGGGCTAGGGCTGGGTTTGGGATTATGGTGAGGGCTAGAGCTAGGGTTTAGGGATTGGGTTAGGGCTAGGTCTAGGACTAGGGTTAGGTCTAAGCCTAGTGCTGGGGTTAGTGTTACGGCTAGGGCTATGGCTAATACTAGGATTTGGGCTATACTTAGGGTTAGGGTTAGAGCTAGGGCTAGGGCTAGTATACATGTATACCTAGTGCTATGTCTAGTGTTAAGGTTAGGACTAGGGCTAAGGCTAGGGTTATGGTTAAGGCTAGTGTAGGTCTAGGTTTAGGGTTAGAGCTAGGGCTAGGGCAAGGGTTGGGCCTAGGGGTAACGTTTAGGGTTAAGTATAGGTCTAGGGTTAGTGTTAGGCTTAGTATTAGGGTTAGTGTGAGGTTTAGGGTCAGGGTTAGGGTTTGAGCCATGTTTATGTTTAGGTTTAGGGTTAGGTTTAGGTGTTAAGGTTAGGGTTATGTTTAGGGCTACTGCTAGGGCTAGGGCTAGAGTAACACTAGGGTTAGTGTTAGGTGTAGGGCTAGCTAGGGCTGGAGTTCGTTTTATGTCTAGATCTATGGCTAGGTCTAGGTATACAGATAGGGTTTAGGGTTTGGGTTAGGGTTAGGGCTTGGGTTAGGGTTAGGGGTTATGGTTAGGTTTAGTGTCAGATTTAGGGCAAGTGCTAGGGCTATGGTTAGTGTTAGGGCTTGGGCTAGGGCTAGGACTAGAGTTAGGGTTTAGTGTTGGGGCCAGAGTTGGGTTTGGGTTTGGGGTGAGGTTGGTGTTGGTGTTGGGGTATGTGTTATATTTGGAATTGTTTTTTGGGTTTTCTTTGGGGTTTTGTTTTGTGTTGGGGCTAGAGTTGGGGTTAGAGATCGGGTTAGATTTGGGGTTAGGTTTAGGTTTAGGGTTAGGGTAGGGTTTACAGTTAGGTTAAGGGTTAGGGTTAGGTTTAGGCTTGGGGTCTGTGTTGAGCTTGTTGTTGGAGTTGCTGTAGGGGTTAGGGTTAGGGTTATTGTAGGGTTAGGATTAGGTTTAGGGTCAGGATTAGGGTAAGGTCTACGGTTAGTTAGGATTAGGGCTAGGGCCTGGGCTAGGGTTAGGTTTATTGTTAAGGCTTGGGCTAGGGTAAGGGATAGGGCAAGGGTGATGACTAGGGTTAGTTCCCAAGCTTGGGGCAAGGGTTAGGGGTAGAGCTGGGGCTAGAGATAGAGCCAGGTTTAGGATTCAGTTTAGGGCTAGGGCTATGGCTATGGCTAGGTTTACGGTTAGCGTTAGGGCTATGGCTATGGCTAGGTTTAAGGCTAGGTCTAGTTCTAGGACTATGGCTAGGGTTATGGCTAGGGTAGGGCTAATGCTAGGGCTAGGGCTAGGGCTATGGCTAAGGCCAGGGCTAGAGCTAGGGTTAGGGCTAGTGCTAGGGCTGAGGCTGGGGATAGGGTTAGGTTTAGGGCTAGGGCTAGGGCTAAATCTAAGTCTAGGTCTTGGTTTAGGGTTACAGCTAGGGTTAGGGCTAAGGCCAAGGCTAGGGTTAGGGTTAGGGATAGGGTTAGAGCTGGGACAAAGTTAAGTCTATGGCTAGGTCTAGGTTTAAGGTTAGGGATAGTGACAGGGATAAGTCTACAGTTATGGTTATGGCTAGGGCTAGGGCTAAGCCTAGGTTTAGGGTTAGGGTTTAGGTTTAAGTTTAGGGCTAGGGCTAGGGTTAGTGTTAGGGCTAGGGTTATTGTTAGGTTTAGGGTTAGGGTTTTGAGTTAGGGTTAGGGTTAGGGTGATGGTGAGGGTGAGGGTTAGGATTAGGGCTATGGCCAGGTCTATGTTTAGGGTTTAAGCTCCGTTTAGGGCTAGGGCTAGAGTTAGAGTTAGGTTTAGGGATAGGGTTATGGTTAGGGAAAGAGTTGTGGTTGGGGTTGTTTTGGAGTTGGGGTTGCAGTTTGGGTTATGGTTGTAGTTGGGGTTGGGGTTGTGCTTGGGGTTGGAGTTAGAGATTTGATTAGTGTTGAGGTTAGGGGTTTAGGTTTCTTCTTATGGTAGTGGTTACAGTTAGGTTAAGGGTTAGGGTTAGGTTTACGGTTGCAGTTTGTGATGAATTTTGGGTTGGGGTTGGTGTTGAGGTTAGGATTAGGGTTTGGGTAAGCTAAGGTCAGGGTTAGTATTTTAGGGGTTAGGGGTAGAGTTAATATTGGGTCATAGCTAGAGAAAATTTTAGCCTACTTTTCAGTTTGGGATTAAGGCTCGGTTTAATGTTAGGGCTTGCTTTAGGGTTAGGGTTAGGGCTAGGGCTAGGGCTAGGGCAAGGACCAGATCTAGGGTTAGGGCTAGGGCTAAGGCTAGGCCTAGGGTTAGGGCTAGGGCTAAGGCCAAGGTTAGGGCCTAGGTCTAGGTTTAGGATTAGCACTAGGGCTAAGTATCGGTCTTGGGTTAGGGTTAGGGTTAGGTTTAGTGTTTGGTTTAGGCTTAGCATTAGGATAGGGGTTCATATTAGGGTTAGGGGTAGGGTTAGATTTAATGTTGGGATTGGTTTTGGTGTTGGTGTAGGGTGGGGTGGGGTGGGGTTAGGGTTGGGTTTGGGGTTTGGTTAAGGTTGGGTTTGGGGTTGTGGTTGTGGTGGGGTTGTGTTTGGGGTTAGGGTTAGGGTTGAAGTTAGAGTTTGGGTTATGGTAAGGGTTAGGTCTAGGGTTAGGGCTAGTGCTAGGTTTATTGTTAAGTTAGGTCTAGGGCTAGGTTAGCTCTACTGCTAGGGTTAGGGCTAGGGCTAAATTTAGGTTTAGGATTTAGGTCTAGGATTAGGGTTAGTGTTTGGGTTGTGGTTTGAGTTAGGGTTAAGTCTAGGTTTAAGGTTAAAATTTTGTTAGGGCTTTAGAGGTTAGTGTTAGTGTTAGTATAGGGTCATAGCTAGAGAAAATTTTGGCCTAGTTTTCAGGTTTTGGTTTAGATTTTTGTTAGGTTTAGGGCTAGGGTTTAGGTTGGGGCTAGTGTTAGGGTTAGTGTTCTGGTTAGGTTTAGGGCTAGGTTTAGGGTTAGGTTCAGGTACAGGGTGAGGGTTAGCATTTGAGTAGGGGTTATTATTAGGTTTCTTTTTAGGGTTAGGGTTAGGGATAGGTTTGGTTTTGGCGTTGGTGTTCTTGCAGGGTTGGGCTTAGGGTTGGGGTTTGAGTTTGGGTTAGGGTTGACATTGGGGCTGCGTTTGGAGTTGTTTTGGGGATTGCGGTTGGAGTTGGGGTTAGCGTTCTTGTTATGGTTGGACAAAGGTTTAGAATTAGGGTTAGAATAGGAATTACCGTTCAGTTATGGGTTATGGTTAGGTTAAGGATTGGGGTTGGTGTTGAGGTTGGCGTTGGCGCTGGTTTTGTGATTAAGGTTATGGTTATTGTAGAGTTAGTGTTAGGGTTATTGCTAGGGTTTTAGCAGTTAGGGTTAATATTGGGTCATAGCTAGGGAAAATTTTGGCCTAGGCTTCAGTTTATGGTCAAGGTTAGGGTTACAGCTAGAGCTAGGGCTAGGGTTAGAGCTAGGGCTAGGCCTAGGTCTAGTGTTAGAGCCAGGTCTAGGGTTAGGGCTCAGGCTATGTTTAGGATTAGCGTTAGGGCTACTGCTAGGGCTAAGTTTAGGCCTAGGGTTAGGGTTAGGTCTAGGTCTATGGCTAGGTCTAGGCTGAGGGCTCAAGCTAGGGCTAGTGCTAGGGTTAGGGCAAGGCCTAGGGCTAGTGCTGGGGCTAGGAATAGGTCTAGTGCTTACAGTTATGGCTAGGGCTAGGGCTAGGGCTTGGGCTTCAGTTGTGGTTAGGGTTAGGGCTAGTACGAGGGCTAGGGATAGGGTTAGGGCAAAGGGAGGGCTGGGTTTATGGCTAGGGGTAAGCCTAGGCCTATGACTAGAGTTAAGGCTAGGGCTAGGACTAGGCCTAGGGTTAAGTTTGGGGTTAGTGCTAGGGCTAGGTCAAGTGTACATCTAGGGCTAGGGCTAGGGTTAAGGTTAGGACTAGGGCTAGGGCTAGGGTTATTGTTAGGGCTAGGGTAGGGCTAGGGTTAGGATTTGGGTTTATGGTTACGTCTGGGACTAGTGTTAGTGTTAGGGTTAGGGTTATGGTTAGGATTAGAGTGAGGGTTTAGGGTTGGTGTTAGGGCTAGGTTTAGGGTTGGGCTATGGCTAGGACTAGGGATCGGTTTAGGTCTAGGGCTAGGGCTAGGGCTAGGTCTAGTGTTAGGGCTAGGTCAAGGGCTAGGTTTAGGGTGAGGGTTAGGGCTAGGGCTCTGCCTTGGTCTAGCACTAGCATTAGGACTAATGCTAGGGCTATGCCTTGGGCTAGGTTCAGGGCTAGGAGTAAGGTGAGGACTAGGTCTAGGTTAGCATTAGGGCTAGGGCTAGGACTAGGGCTAGCTTTAAGATTATTGTTAGGGCGAGGCCTATGTCTGTGGCTAGGGCTTGGGTTAGGTTTAGGTTTAGGGCTCAGGCTAAGTCTAGTGTTAGGGCTAGGGCTAGGGCTAGAGCTAGGGCTAGGGTTATCTTTAGGATTTAGGGTTAGGACTAGGGCTATGACTAGGATTAGTGTTAGTGGTATAGTTAGTGTTAGGGCTAGGTTTATGGTTAGGTTTAGTGATAGGGTTAGTGGTTAGGGTTAGGGGTTAGGGCTAGGATTTCTGTTAAGTTTTAGGGTTAGGGTTAGGGTTAGGGGTTAGGGTTAGGGTTTGTGTTAGGTTTTAGTGTTAGTGTAAATGTTAGTGTTAGGGTTAGGTTTAGGTTTAGGGTTAGGGCTCATGCTAGGCTGAGGTTTTTGGGTTAGGGTTAGGGCTAGTGCAATGGTTAGGGCTAGCTCTATGGTTAGGCGTAGAGTTAGGGCTAAGATGAGGGCTAGGGTTATGACTGCAGTTAGGGCTATGGCTAAGGCTAGGTTTAGGGTTAGGGCTAGGGTTTAGGGTTAGTGCTAGGGCTTGGGTTAGCACTAGGGCTAGATCTAGGACTAGGTTTAGGGCTAGGGCTAGGGTTAGGATTAGGGTTATCTCTAATGCCAGTGCTAGTGTTAGGGCTAGCGTGAGGGCTATGTTTAGTGTTAGGGCTAGGGCTAGGGTTAGTGTTAGGGCTAGGGGTGGGAATAGGGCTAGGGTTACGGCTAGGGATATTTTTAGGATTAGGATTACAGCTAGTTCTAGGGCTAGGGTTAGGGCTAGGGCTAGGGCTAAGTCTAGGGTCAGAGTTGGGGCCAAGCCTATGGCTACTTCTAGGGTTAGGTGCTAGGTTTAGGGTTAGGGATAAGGTTAGCTGTAGGGCTATGTTAGGGCTCTAATTAGGGCAAGCTTTAGGGTTATGATCTGGGCTAGGGCTAAGGCAGTGCTAGGGCTAGGTCTTGGGCTAGGGTTAGGTTTAGGGTAAGTGTTAGGGTTAAGGCTAAGGGTAGAGCTTGAGATAGGGCTACGTTGAGGGTTAGGGCGAAGGTTAGGGCTAGGGCTAGGGTTAGGGTTAGGGTAAGGGTTAGGGTTAGTGCTAGGGTTCAGGGTTACAGTTAGGGATAGGGTTAGAGTTAGTGCTAGGGCTAGGGCTATGGTTAGATGTAGAGCTAGGGCTAGGGCTAGTTTTATTGTTAGGGTTAGGGTTAGGTTTAAGGTTAGGGTTAGGTTTAGGGTTAGGATTAGGAATAGGAATAGGGCTAAGGTTAGGTTTAGGTTTAGGGTTTGGGTTGGGGTTAATATTAGGGTTAGGTTTAGGGTGAAGGTTAGGTTTAGGATGGTGGCTGGGGTTGTGGTTAGGGTGGGGTGGGTTTGGAGTTGGAGTTTGGGTTAGGGTTGTGTTTGTGATTGAGGTTGCTTTTGAGTTGTATTTGGGGTTTCAGTTAGGGTTGGGGTTAGAGATCAGGTTAGAGTTGGAGTTAGCTTTAGAGTTATGGTTAGGTTAAGGGTTAGGGTGAGGTTTGGGTTTGTGGTGAGGTTTGACTTGGGGTTGGTGTTGGTGTTAGGGAGAGGGGTAGTGTAGAATTAGGGTTTGGGCTAAGGTTAGGGTTAGAGTTAGGGCTAAGGCTAGTGCTAAGGTGATGGTTAGATTTAGGACTAAGGCTCTGCCTAGGGCTAGTATTAGGATTAGATTTTAGGTGTATAGTTAGGGTTTGGGCTAGGGTTAGAGGTTAGGTTTAGAATTAGAGCTATTGCTAGGACTATGGCTAGGGTTAGGGTTACAGCTAAGCCTAGGGCTAGTTTAAGGGCTTGTGCTGGGGTTAGGGCTAGGGCTAGGACTAGGGTTAAGTTTAGGTCTAGGGCTATTGCTATTGTTAGGGCTAGGGCTACGTCTAGGGCTAGGCCTACTGTTCAGGCTTGGGCTAGGGCTAGGGTTATGGCTAAGTCTAGGGTTAGTGCTAGGGTTAGGGCTAGGGGTACATCCAGGGGTAGGGCTAGGGTTAGGGCTAGAGCGAGGGTTAGTGTTAGGGTTAGTCCTAATGCTAGGGTTAAGACTATGGCTGGTTTTAGGTTCAGGCTATGGTTAGGGTTGGGTCTAGGTTTAGGTTTAAGGTTAGGGTTAGTCTTAGGGCTAAGGCTAGGTTTAGGTTTAGGGTTAGCGTTAGGGTAGGGGTTAATATTAGGGTTAGGGTTAGGGTTGGGATTGGGATTGGGGTTGGAATTGTGGTTCATGTTGTGTTTAGTGTTGGCATCAGCGCTTGGGTTAGATGTCGTGTTAAGGTGGGGTTAGGTTTAGATTTTGGTTTTGGGTAGGGTTTACAGTTAGATTAAGAGTTAAGGTTATGTTTAGGGTTTGGGTTTGTGTTGAGGTTGAGTTTGGGGTTGGTATTGGGGTTAGGGTTATGGTTAGTGTAGGTATAGAGTTATGGTTAGGGCTGGGGTTAGGGTTAGGGTTAGGGCTAGTGTTAGGGTTAGAACTAAGGCCAGGTTTACTGTCAGGACGAGGGCTAGGGTTAGGGCTAGGTCTAGGGTTAGGGTTAGCATCAGTGCTAAGGTGATGGGAAGGGTTATGGCTAGTGTTAGGGCTAGGCTATGGCTAGGCCTAGGGTGAGGGTTATGGCTAGGTCTAGGGCTGTTACTAGGGTTAGTTTTAGAGTAAGGGCAAGGGTTAGTGTTAGAGTTAGTGCTAGGGCTAGGGCTAGGGCTAGGGCTAGGGCTAGGTCTAAGGCTAGGTTTAGGGCGAGGCCTAGATCTAGGGCAATGGTAGGGCTAGTGCTAGTGCGAAGGTTAGGGCTATGTCTAGGGCTAGTTTTAGTGTTAGGGTTATCATTAGGGTTAAGGCTAGGGTTAGGTTTAGGATTAAGATTAGGTATAGGAGTAATGATAGGGTTAGATTTAGGTTAAGGGTAGGGTTTAATATTAGGTTAGGTTTAGGGTTAGGGTTGGTATTGTGGTTGGGGTTGGGGTTGGTGTGGAGTGGGTTTGGAGTTGTGGTTTGGGTTAGGGTTGTGTTTGTGGTTGGCGTTGCGGTTCGGGTTGTGTTTGGGGTTTCAGGTAGGGTTGGGGTTAGACATCGGGTTAGGGCTGTGGTTATGTTTAGGATTAGGGTTTGTGGTGAGGTTTGTCTTGTGGTTTGTGTTGGTGTTAGGGAGAGTGGTAGGGTAGGGTTAGGGTTAGGGCTAGTGTTAGGGTTAGGATTAGGGCTGGGGCTAGGTTTAGGCTTAGGGCTAGGTCTATGGGTAAGGCGGTGGTTAGATTTAGGGCTAGGGCTCTGCTAGGGCTAGTGTTATGA
This sequence comes from Ctenodactylus gundi, assembly GCA_004027205.1. Taxonomy (NCBI): domain Eukaryota; kingdom Metazoa; phylum Chordata; class Mammalia; order Rodentia; family Ctenodactylidae; genus Ctenodactylus; species Ctenodactylus gundi. Next base: position 23,590 of record PVKB01004682.1, read on the forward strand.
TTAGGTTTTAGCGATTTAGTTAGGGTTACGGCTAGGGTTAGAGGTTAGGTTTAGGTTTAGGGTGAGGTTTAGAGTTAGAGCTATTGCTAGTAGTATGGCTAGGGCTAGGGGTTAGGTTACGGTAGGTGTAGGGCTAGTTTAAGGGCCAGGGCTAGGGCTCAGGTTAAGGATAGGTCTAGTTCTAGTGCTAGGGTTAGAACTAGGGTTAAGTCTAGGGCTAGGCCTATTGTTCAGTCCTGGGCTAGGGCTAGGGTTAGGGTTAGTGCTAGCGATAGGGCTCATTTTAGTGTTAGTGTTAGGGTTAGGGTTAGATTTAACGTTTGGGTCAGGTTTAGGGTTAGGGTTATGGATAGGAATAGGGCTAAGTTTAGGTTTAGGTTTAGGGTTAGCGTTCGGGTTGGGGTTAATATTAGGTTTAAGTTTAGGGTTAAGGTTGGGGTTAGCTTTTTGGTTATGGTTAGGGTGAGGTTAGGGTTTGGGTTTTTGGTGAGGTTTGGCTTGGGGTTGGTGTTGGTGTTAGGGAGAGGGGTAGTGTAGAATTAGGGTTAGGGCTAAGGTTAGGGTTAGAGTTAGGGCTAGGGCTAGGGCTAGAGTTTAGGCTAGGGCTAGGTTTAGGGTTAGGGCTAGGTCTTGGGAGACGACAATGGTTAGATTTAGGACTAGGGCTCTGCCTAGGGCTAGTGTTAGCATTAGGTTTTAGGGATATAGTCAGGGTTCAGACTAGGGTTAGAGGTTAGGTTTAGGTTTAGGTTTACTTTTAGATTTAGACTATTGCTAGGGCTACAGCTAAGGCTAGTGTTAAGGTTACAGCTTGGTCTAGGTCTAGTTTAAGGGCTTGTGCTAGGGTTTGGGCTAGGGCTAGGACTAGGGTTAAATTTAGGTCGAGGGCTATTGCTATTATTAGTGGTAGGGCTATGTATGTCTAGAGCTAGGCCTATTGTTCAGGCTTCGGCTAGGGCTAGGTCTAGTGTTATGGCTAGGGCTAGGGTTATGTCTAGGTCTAGGTTTAGGTCTAGGGTTAGTGCTAGGGGTACATCTAGGGGTAGGCCTACGGTTTCGGTTAGGGCGAGGGTTAGTGTTAGGGTTAGTCATAGCGCTAGGGGTAAGTCTTTGGCTGGTTTTAGGTTTGGGCTATGGTCAGGGTTGGGTCTAGGTTTAGGTTTAACGTTAGGGTTAGGCCTAGGGCTAGGACTAGGTTTAGGTTTAGGGTTAGTGTTAGTGTAAAGGTTAATAATAGTTTTAGGGTTAGGATTGGGATTGGGATTGGGGTTGAGGTGGTGTTGGAGTTGGGGTTGGTGTTGTGTTTAGGGTTGGTGTCAGGGCTTGGGTTAGGGGTCGGTTCGGTTTAGGTTTGGGGTTAGGTTTACATTTTGCTTTTGGGTAGGTGTTACATTTACATTAAGGGCTAAGGTTATGTTTAGGGTTTGGGTTTGTGTTGAGGTTGGGTTTGGGGTTGGTATTGGGGTTAGGGTTGCGGTTAGTGTAGGTTTAGGGTTATGGTTAGGGCTGGGGTTAGAGTTAGGGTTAAGGCTAGTGTTAGGGTTAGAACTAAGGCCAGGTTTACTGTCAGGTCTAGGGCTAGTGTTAGGGTTAGGTCTAGGGTTAGGGTTAACGTTAGGGCTAAGGCAATGGGAAGGGTTATGGCTAGGGTTATGGCTAGGCTAGGGCTAGGGCTAGGGTGAGGGTTAGGTTTAGGGTTAGGTCTAGGACAAGGGCTAGGACTAGGGTTAGGGTTAGGGTTAGAGTTAGGGCTAGGGCTAGGGTTAGGGTTAGAGCTTGTGCTAGGGCTAGGGCTAGGGCTAGGGCTAGGGCTAAGGCTAAGTTTAGGGCCAGGCCTAGATCTAGGGCAATAGTAGGGCTGGTGCTAGTGCGAAGGTTAGGGCTATGTCTAGGGCTAGTTTTAGTGTTAGGGTTATCATGAGTGTTTAGGCTAGGGTTTGGTTTAGGGTTAGGATTAAGGATAGGAGTAAGTTTAGGGTCAGGTTTAGGTTAAGGGTTAGTGTTAGGGTAGGGTTTAATATTAGGTTTGGTGTTAGGGTTTGGATTGTGGTTGAGGTTGTGGTTGGGGTGGAGTGGGTTTGGAGTTGTGGGTTGGGTTAGGGTTGTGTTTGTGGTTGGGGTTGTGGTTCGGGTTGTGTTTGGGCTTTCAGGTAGGGTTGGGGTTAGACATCGGGTTAGGGTTGTGGTTATGTTTAGGGGTAGGTTTTGTGGCGAGGTTTGGCTTGTGGTTTGTGTTGGTGTTAGAGAGAGTGGTAGGATAGAGTTGGGCTTAGGGCTAGTGTTAGGGTTAGGATTAGTGCTAGCGCTAGGGCTGGGTTTAGGTTTAGGGCTAGTTCTAGGGCTAAGGCGATGTTTAGATTTAGGGCTAGGGCTCTACCATGGCTAGTATTAGGATTACGTTTTAGGGATGTAGTTTGGGTTTGGGCGATGGTTAGATGTTAGGTTTTCGTTTAAGGTGAGGTTTAGAGTTAGAGCTCCTACTAGGCTTACAAGGGCTATGGCTCTGGCTAGGGTTAGGGTTACAGCTAGGTCTAGGGCTAGGTTAAGGGCTTGGGCTAGGGTTAGGGCTATGGCTAGGCTTAAGGGTAGTTCTATGGCTAGTGCTAGGGTTAGTGCTAGGGCGGCTATGTCTAGGGTTAGAGGTTATGTTTAGGTTTAGGGTGAGGTTTAGAGTTAGAGCTATTGCTAGGACTATGGCTAGGGCTAGCGGTAGGGTTACACTACGTCTAGGGCTAATTTAAGGGCCAGAGCTAGGGTTAGGGCTAGGGCCTAGGTCTAGGGCTGGGGTTAAAGCTAGGTCTAGTTCTAGTTGTAGGGTTAGGGCTAAGGCATGGGTTAGGGCTAGACGGTAGCGTTAGTGTTAAGGTTAGCTTTAGGGCTATGTTAGGGCTCCAAGTAGGGCTAGCTTTAGGGTTAGTGTCTGGGCTAGGACTAGGGCTAGGCCTAGGGCTATGGTTTGGGATAGGATAGGGCTAGGGTTAGTGCTAGGAATGGGGTTAGGCATAGGTCTAGAGTTAGGGTTAGCGTTAGGGCTAAGGCGAAGGTGTAGGGTTATGGCTAGTGTTAGGGCTAGGCTATGGCTAGGGCCAGGGTTACGGTTAGGTTTAGGGTTAGGACTAGGACCAGGGCTAGGGCTAGGGCTAGGGTTAGGGCTATGTTTAGGGTTACGGCTAGTGGTAGGGCTAGAGCTAGGGTTAGAATTAATGTTAGGACTATGGCTATTGGTAGGGTTAGCATTAGATTTTGGAGTTACAGTTAAGGTTATTGCTTTGGTTAGGGTTCAGAGTTAGTGTTAGCATTAGGGCTAAGGCTAGGGTTTGGGCTAGGGCTAGGGTTAGGATTAGGGCTAGTGTTGGTGTGAGGGCTAGGGCTATGGCTAGGGTTAGAGTTAGAGTTAGGGCTAGGACTAGGACTTGTGTTATGGCCAAGGCTAGGGCTAGTTTTAGTGTTAGGGTTATGGTTAAGGTTAAGGCTAGGGTTAGGTTTAGGGTTAAGATTAAGGATAGGTCTAGGGCTAGGTTTAGGTTTAGGTTTCGGGTTTGGGTTTGTGGTGAGGTTTGACTTGGGTTGGTGCTGGTGTTGGTGTTTGGGAGAGGGGTAGGTTAGGGTTAAGGTTAGGGTTTGGGCTAGGGCTAAGGCAACGGTTAGATTTAGTGATAAGCCTCTACCTAGGGCTAGTGTTAGGATTAGGTTTTATGGATATCGTTAGGGTTAGAGCAAGGGTTAGAGGTTAGGTTTAGGTATAGGGTTAGGTTTAGATTTAGAGTTGTTGCTAAGGCTATGGCTATGGCTAGGGTTAGGGTTACAGCTCGGTCTAGGGCTAGTGTTATGTTTAGGGATAGGGCTATGTCTAGGGCTAGGCCTACTGTTCAGTATTGGGCTAGGGCTAGGGCTAGGGCTAGTGTTAGGACTAGGGCTTGGGTTTGGTCTAGGGCTCGGGCAAAGGCTGGGTTTAGGGGTAGGTTTAGGCCTAGGGCTAAGGCTAGGACTAGGGCCAGGGCTAGGTTTTAGGTTAAGGGTAGGGATAGCAGTAGGGCTAGCGATAGCGTTAGCCTTAGAGCTAGAGATAGGGTTAGGCCTAAGGCTATGGTTAGATTTTGAATTTAGAGTTAGGCATACGGTTAGATTTAGTGCTGGGGCTTGGCCTTGGGCAATTTTTAGGCCTACTTTTAGATTTAGGGCTATGGCTATGGCTAGGGTTAGGGCTAGTTCTAGTGGTAGGGTTAGGCCTAGGGCTACAGCTAGTTTTAGTGTTAGGGTCAGGGTTACGATTAAGTTTAGGGTTAGGATTAGGGATAGGGATAGGGCTAAGTTTAGGTTTAGGTATAGGGTTAGCTTTAGGGTTGGGGCTAGCTGAGCTCATGTTCCCCCGCTGGGTCCACCAGAGTGGGGGCCCCCGGAAGATATGTTGTAGTCCTAGCATTCTTTTCCGGAGCTGTCCTGCCTGGCTGCTTCTAATCTACATTCTGTTGATGTACTTAGTTGTGGTTGTGGAGGAGAAGGCGTCCGGGAGCAGTACTTGCCTTTTCCAAAGAACACATCACAGCAAAACCGCACTGTAAACCTAAAACTAAATTTTAACAAAACCGTAACTCCTATTCTAACTCTTACCCTTAAGGTACCCCCACCGTTAAACCAATCTGTAACCCAACCCCAACCACAAACACAATACTTGCAGCACCCCAAATCTAACACTGACCCTAGTCCTGACCCTAATATTAACCCCATCCTAACTCTAACCCTAAACCTATCCCTAAACATAGTCCAAACCATAGCGCTAGACCTACCCAAGCCCTTATCTGTAACACTAACCCTTACCCTAATCCTAACTCAACCTTAACGCTAACCTTAACCCCATTAATTACCCTAAAACTAACCCTAGACCTAGCCTTAAACCCTTATCCTAACCTTAGCTCTAGCACTAGCCCTAGCCTTAACAACCTTAGCCCTAGCCCTAGCCCTGGCTTGGCCTTTGCACGATACGTAGAACTAAACCGAAAAATTTCCTTAGAGCTACCATAGCCATAGACCATGCCCTTTCCCTAATCTCTACACCTAGCATGGGCCTTTAGACCTCACCTTATTCCTAGCCCAATCACTATCCTTAACCCTAACCCTAGCACTAGCACGAATCCTATACATAACCCTATCTCTAAGCCTAGCCTTATCATTAACCCAAAACTTAAAAGGAAACCTAGGCCAATATATTCCCTAGCTATGACCTAATACTAAACCCAACTCATAAAACCCTAACCCTAAAACTAACCACAACCTCACAACAAACGCTCACAGTAAACCTAACCCTAATCATGAACGAAACCGAAAACCTTACCCTAACCCTAAACCTACCCCAAACCTAACTCAATCTCTGGTCCAACCCTAAACCCAACCCCAAACAGAATCCCAAACCTAACCCCAATACCAACAGTATCTCTAACCCTAGTCTAATATTAACCCCAACTCGAACTATAACCCTAACCTTATCCCTAACCTAAACTTAACCAAAGCCCTAGCACTAACTCTAACCAATACCCTAAACATAGCCCTATCCTTATAGCGAAGACTAAACACAATTCTAGCCTTTGCTCTAGACCTAGCCTGAGACCACGACCTATCTGTAAACAAACCCTTAACCCCAAATGCTTTCCCTTATTCTAACTCTATTCCTAGCCCTAGCGCTACAACTAAAACTTTATCCTAAATCTAGCCCTAGCCTTAGCCCTAGCCCAAACTCTAAACCTAATCCTAGCCCTAACTATACTCTTCCCTGAACAGTACAGTTAAACCTAAACCTGAACTGAATGCTAGGCCAAAATTTTCTATAGCTATTATCCAATACTAACCCTAACTCCTAAAACCTTAACCCTAACCCAACTCTAACCTTAATACTAAGGCCAGCACCAACCCCAAACCCAAACTCAACACAAATCCCAACCGTAATCCTAACCCTAACCATTAACCATACCGTAACACCTATCTTAACCTTAATCCTAAATATGCTTCCAACTCTAACGCTATATCTAACTTCAGCCTCAACCCCACCCCCAAACACAATCCAAAAAGCAACACCAACCCAAAACTCAACCTGAACTTCACCCTAACATCAACCAGTATGCCAATATCGCTAAAGCAAACCATAACCCTAACCCTTACCCAAATATTAATACCTACTCAAAAAATATCTTCTTAGCCATAGCCCTAATCCTAGCCCTAGCGTTAACCCTAAAACTAGCCGTATACCTAAACCGAGCCTGAGCCCTAACATTAGACCTACACCTAACCCTTACTCCAAACCACACTCTATCCCTAAATTAACCCAAGACCTAAACTTAAGAATAATACTACCCAACTCTAACACTTAACTGTAACCCCTACCCTAACCCAAATCCTAAACTAACCTAAACCCTAATGCTAACTCAATCACGAAAGCCAAGATTAACTCCAATCCCAATCATAACCACTACCGCCACCCCAACTCGAAATACAACACTAACCAATATCCGAAACCCACATCCAGTCTATGCCCAACCCTAACCTTAACCCTAGTGTGAACCCCTACTCCAACGCTAACCCAAAACCACCCTAGCTATAGTCCTAATCCTAACCCTAGCCCTAGTGGTAACCCTAGACTTAATACTATACATAGTCACAGTCCTTGCTGTAAACCTAGACATAATGCTTTACTACATACACTATACCTTAAGCTAGCTGTATCACTAGCCTTAGCACTAACCCTAACACTAGCCCTAACAGTAAACCTCACGCTAAAACCTAAACCTATGCTTATCCCTAGCTATAGCTCTAGACCAAACACTAACAGCCCTAGACCTAGTCATATATTTAGCCTTAAAACTAGCCAGCGCACTAACAACCGGCCTAAACTTAAACACAGCCCTAACCTTATCCCTATCGCTTGTAACCTAACCCTCACCCTGGACATAAATTTAGCCCTAAACCTAACATTAACACTAACTCTAACACAAAACCAAGCCCTCACCCTCACCCTTACCCTACTCCAAACCTAATATTAACCCCAACTCCAAACACCACCCTAACCCTCTTTCTAACACCAAGGACAACCCTAACACCAACCCCATCACTCACATTAATAGTCCCCATAAATTGAAACATAGCCCAATATTTAACACTAGTTATAACCCACCAACTACACTTAAACGAACCTTATCCCGAACACTCAACCTTAACCCTAACTTATCCCTAACACTAAATCTAACCCGTACACCTGAACTTTAACCCTACTCCAAACTTTAGCGCAACTCCCTCCCTCACATTCATGATAACCCTAAGTTGAAATATATACAAATAGTTAAAGCTATCTAGGATCCAAGTACTAACCCTATCCCTAACACTAATACCATACTCCTATACCTGAACACTAAGCTTAACACTAACCCTAACAGCCTTTAAATAGACGCTTCCTTTTTCTGGCTTACCTTCCATAGAAAAAAACGTAGAAAGTAGCAAAATATTTTCTTGCTTCCTCTGTTCTGAATTTGTTCTTCTCTCTCTGACGTGAGACAACACTATGAAAGAAAAAGTGAGGCGTGTCGCTTTTATTACCTCACACAAAGCTATTTATAAGCACTGAGTTCTAGGGAATGTATCCATGTATCTAATTCTGTAGTTTTCATTCTCTTTTACAAAAAGAGACTCCAGTGCTTAGCGCATTTGTCTGTTTCCGTAACTGTGTGAGCATCAGTAAAAGGAACGCTCTTTTATCCCGACTGGGTTATACATTAATTTGAACACACTTTGTTTGAAGCCTGTCCGTAGTTCAAAATCAAATATAAGGCAAGGACTCTTTTGCGTGTCATACATCTTCGTTATGACACGAGAACTAAACGACAGCATTCAAGAAAAACTGGGGAGAGGGGTAATCGGTATGTGCCATCAAACTATTTTGAACGCATTCAGTTCTGTCAGACGTCTCCAGGTACTGAAGTCAGACTTTTGACAACTCCTATTCTTTAAAGGAAAAAGACTCTAGTACTTAGATACTTTGTCTTTTTTTAAAAAAACAGAGTGGGTTCCAGGGAAAAGAAAGCTCTATCTTGACTTCTGCCTTGGAGAAACAATCATTGACACGCACACAGTGTTAAGCCTTCCGTTCATTCATTGTCCTGTAAAAGATACAATGTAATTTTGCACTATTCGTTCCCAGTTCAGGCTCAGTTCAACTTTATTCTTAGAAATGAGTAAATTTTTGAAAACTAAAAAAATTGAGTAATGTTGTTTCTTGTACCTCATAATCCTATTGAAACACATTGAGTTCTAGATTTATCAATATAATGAGATCCGTTGTCTGAAATTTTTTCTTTTCCCAAGAATAGAGAGTACAAATCTTACTAACTTTTTTCTTTCCATAACGGAGTGAGCAATGTGGAAATGAACAATCCATCATGATTCTTGAATCTTCGAATCAAACATTTATGGAATACTCACTGTCTCTACACGAAACAAAGCCACAGCTTACCCAAAATCTAAACAATCAGACATTTTATTTCTTACCCATTTTGTTTTCAAATGTGAGTAAGCCTTATTTTGAAAGAACTATATTGATTTCTGACTTGAAATCATAAAAAATGAACAAGGCACTCTCTGTTTGGAGCATGTGTTTCATTGAAAAGCAGGTAGATAATAGGGAATCATTTTCTTGTTTTACTTCTTGACTCTTCTGTACGTGTTCCATCCGAGTTCCTAACATGAGAACAGCACTAAAAAATCTGGATGTTGTGTTATGATTACCTCATGCAAGCCCACGTAATCAATCTGAGTTCTAAGGAATTTCTTTAAGCACTAAATTCAGTAGTAGCAATTTTATTGTTCTTCAAAGAGGAGACTCCAGTACTTAGCTAGCGTTGTTTGATTTCTAAAGCTTGTTGAAAATCTGACATTTCTCAATTTTTCTTGCCACAGTTTAGAATCTATTCTGTTTTATCCCTGGAAATGACAACACCATGTTAGATAAATCTTGGAGAGTGTTGATATTAGTCCCGCTTTCAAACCCGTCTAAACACACTGAGTTCTGGGAATTCTTTTGCTAGCACTGGTTGTTTAAATTCTCCTTATTTTAACAACAGAGGCTCCAATTTTTGCTAATTTCTCTACATCCAAAACTGATCAGGCCACACCGAAAGAAAAGCACCGAGGTGATTCCTCACTTCGATAAGGAATTTTTTATCTACAAGCAGATGCTTTCACTCCAAACTTCCATCAACGGTACTTTCAAAATACGAAATTATTTTTCTGGCTTTGCTTGTTTCCTCTTTTCAACAAGTGTTCTGTTCCAGGGACATGAGCTCACTCACTGTGGAGGAAAATAAAATCTTTGAAGTCTTTTTTTTCAATACTTCATACACACACCAATCAACAAATTAAGTTCTAAGGAATTATTCCAGTTACTGATTTCAGGCGTTTTGCTCTTCTGTTTTCCAAACAAAATAGACTCCAGTTCTTACCGATTTATCTGTTTCCAATCTGTGTGAACAACGTTGACGTTGCTGCTCTATCTTCATATCTAACTGGGAGAAACAAACATGTACCCAGAGGCAATCAGTTGTAGTCTTTTTATTGATTTCTCTGGCATTTTTCCATTGCCTAAAGGCTATTGGTTTGAAACTCCTGTATATAAACAGAGGATCCATTACAGACGAAATTTGACTTTTTCCCACACTGACTGAGCAACTTTGAAATGAACGTAGTACAGTTATTCCTGACTCGGGTAAACAAAGATTGACGTAGACACTTTCTGTTTGAGGTCTGAGTTTCTTGCAGAGCATGGAAAAGAGAGAAAGTAATTTCCACGTTATTCTTGTTGCCTCTTTTAGAAATATTGTCAGTGCGACTTCTTGACAGGGGAACAGCAAAATACAAGAAAAGAAAAGCTTTCCAGTGTATTTCATACAAGCTCCTTTACATGCGATGAATGCTAGCGAATTTCCCAGAGTACCCAAGTAAGGTGATTTCAATTTGTGTTTTCCATACGAGACTGCCGTTCCTCCCTAATAGTCGGTTTCCAAAGCTCATTGATGAACATTTAAATGAAAGCTCTATCTTCAAAAAGACTTTGAGAAACATTTATCTAGATATCCTTTGTATTGAGCCAATTTATTCAAAAGCATATAAAAGATACAAATAAATTTTCCAGATATACTTATCTCTACTCAGAATCGGCTCTGTTCTACTGCTTGAGGTGAGAGCGACACTGTAGAAGGTAAAGAAAGCAGAAAAGTGCTTTTTATTTTTTAATTTATTTAATACATCCAACAATTCTCTTTATGTGGTACATTTTTATGGAATTACTCCATGAAAAATATTTCGAGGTTTAAAACTTTCTGTTATAACCAATTATTAGGAGTAGTGTTATGCTTGTATCTTAAAATGAGGATAGTTTTAGAGTTCATGTTACGGCTATGGATAATAATAGCATTAGGTTAGGTTCAGAGTTAAGGCCTCAGATAATGACATGGTTAAAGCTGAAATTAAGGGAAAAAATAGAGTTAGGTGTGTGTTCCAGCCTAGAATAAGTGTAGAATTTGTGTACGGCTTCTTGTTGGTGTTACAATTAAGAAAGGGGTAATTGTTAGGGTTAGGGCTACGAATGAGGATAAAAATAATGTCAGGCTTATGTTGACGGGCTAGCACAAGTATACTATCAATATGAGGACAACGGTTTGCGTTAGGGATAAGGATAAGGATGTTAGCCTTAGCGTTAAGGATATGGTTAAGCGTAAGAACAGTGCTAACATTAAAAATGCGTTTAGGAATAAATATAAGGACAGTATTCAGTTTAGGGTTATTGCTCTTACAGAATAGGGTTTCTCCTCTGGGTAAAGATTGTGTTTAGGATAGGGTTAGGGTTATGCCTGACGGTTAGTCTTAGGGTTAGTCAAATATAAGGATAGCGTTAGGGTTAGAGTAGGGTCAGGTGTCCGCATAACAATAGTGTTATTGTTAATGTGAGGGTTAGCCTTAAGGGTAAGATTATTTTGGATTAGGGTTAGGCCTAATAATGATAGTGTTAAGGTTAATCATAGGGTTAGTCTAAGGATAATGTGATTTTTAGGGTTAGGTTTGATGATAAGTACAGTGTTAAGGTTAGACATAAGGGTTAGGCTTTGGTTTTGGGTAAGGTTTCTGTTAAATGTAAGCGATGTGTTATTGTTAGTTTAGCGTCTGGATTAAAGAAAAGAATTGTAATGACATATATTGCAAAGGGATTAAATAAATGTTACTGTTAGGATTAGGTTTAGTCTAAGGATAGGGATAAAGTTAAGGTCAGGTATACTAGGTCTATTGTTAAGTAACAGTGTTAAGGTTGGGGATTAGCCTGATGCAAGAAGTCAATGCTAGGGTTGGCTAGTGATATTCTTCCTAATAGAGTTATTGATAAGGTAGGGGCTGTTAAGGGTAGCGTTAGTGTTAGCTTCACAATAAGATTATGGATAGTCTTTGTTTAGGGTAGGTGTTGGTCAAAAAATAATACAGTTATGGTTGGGGTTTCGGTAAACCTATGCAAATGGATAGTATTAGGGTTAGGGTTAAGATTAAGGTCAGGCCTCAAGCATAGTTTTATGGTCAGTTTGTGTGTTAGCCCTATCTATAAGGATAATGTTAGGGTTAAGTTTGGATTTATTCTAACGATAAGGAGTCTGTTAAATTTAGCGTTAGAGTTATGGTTAAGGGTGTGGGTAGGACAAGGGTTAGATTTTTAGGCTTTTCTGGCAAGGTTAGTATTCCTTTACTTTTAGGGTATAGGGGTTACTGTTAGGGTTAGTACATTTTCTTGCGGTATGTTTCAGATAAGAGTGATTAAGAATGTGACAAGTAGCTTCAAGGTTAGGGTTAACTTGAGCTAGTGTTGAGGTAAATATAGGGATGGGATTAGTGCTAAGGTTAGTTAGCGTTAGGGTACGGATTAAGGTATGTGTTAGTGTTGGGTTTGGAAATAGGGTCAGTTTGAAGTTAGTGTTAATATAAGGGTTACGGTTGTAGTTTTAGTTTGGGTTGGTATTGGGGTTAAAATTAGGTTATTAGTGTAAAGTTTATGTTTAATGTTAGGGTTAGGGTATGGGTTATGGTTAGGGTCAGGTTTAGGTTGCTTTTGGGGTTGGGGTTAAGAATGGTGTTGGTGGTGGCTTTAGGTTGGGGTTAGGGTTTGGGTAGGTATTAGGATTAGTGTTAAGGTATAGGATGGAGTTAGGTTTAGTTTTATGTATACGGTTGCTGTTAGGGTTAGGGATTGGTTTGGGGATGTCTTAGGGTTAAATTGAGTGTTGGGACTGGGGTATCATTTGGTGTCATGGTTCGGTTGGGATTAGGTATGGTGTTCAAGTTAGCATTAGGATATGGGATAGTGTTTTCTTCAGGGTTAAGTTTATAGTTAGCATGAGGTTAGGAGATAATAATGTTAAGTTTTATGATTAGGTTTTGTGTTAGCATTGGGGTTAGGTTTAATGTTCTGGTTAGGGTCAAAATTGTATTTTGGTTAGCATTGGCTTTGGGTTTTGAGTGAGGTTTAGAATTAGATTTATTGTAAGTGTTTGGGTTGGTGTGGAGGAGTTTGTTAGCGTTGGGATAAAGCTAGGGTTTGTGTAGTTTAGGGTTGGGTTTATGGTTAGGTTTAAGGTTGGGTGTAGTGTTACATTTAGTGTTAGAGTAGGGGTTAGAGTTGATTTTGGGCTTAGATTTGGTTTTGACATTGATAATGTCGTTGGAGTTAAGGTTATGGTTATATTTATGGTTACGATTTTGGTTGGTTTTAGTGTTAGCGTAGGTAGAAGTCTAGTTTTAGGGCTAGGGCTACGGCTGTTTAGGGCTAGCTTTCGGGTTAGCTCTAGGTCTCTGTCTAAGGTTAATTTTAGGTTTAATGTTAGGGCTAAGGCTATGGTTAGGTTTAGGAGTAGGTCTAGGTTTAGCGATAGTTCTTGCTCTCGGTCCAAGTATACGGTTAAGTTACGGCTAAGATTTAGTTCTAGGGCTAGGGCTAGGCCTAGGGCTTTGGTTAAGATTAACTCTATGCCTGAGGCTATGGCTGGTTTTAGGTTTCGGGTTATTGTTAGGATTGGGACTGTTTAATTTTAAGTCTAGTGTTAGTGTTAGCTTTAGGGTAAGCGTTAATATTAGAGCTATGATTACGGTTGTGATTGGGTTTGTTTTAGGGTTTGGGTTTGGGATTGTTTTGGGGTTATGACTTATGGCTGGTGTTGGGGTTAGGTCTGGGTTTGTTGTTACGGCTGAATGTAGAGTTTGTATTAGGTATTGGTTTAGTTTAATGTTATCTTTAAGGTCGGTGTTATTGTTAATTAAAGATTTAGTGTTTGTGTTTGGGATTAGGTAGGAATTGGGGTTTGTGTTAGGTCTAGGTTTACGGTTATTGTTGGGTTAAGGTTATTTTTATGGATAGTGTTAAGGTTAGGTGTAAGTTTTGGGCTTCGTCAAGAGCTAGGGCTACGGCTAGGATTAGGGCTAGGGTAAGGGCTAGAGCTAAACTTTGGGCTAGGTTTAGAACTAAGATTAGTGTTGGGTCTATTGTTAGAGTTAGAGCTCGGGCTAAGGCTAGGGCAAGTGTTGTGGTTAAACGTTAGCCTTAGAGTAAGAGTTAATATTAGGGTTTGGTATAGGGTTAGAGTTCAGTTTGTCGTTGTGGTTGGGATGGGGTGGGTTTGCTGTTGAGCTTTGGTTAGGGTAGTGGTTAGGGTTGGTGTTGCGGTGAAGTTGGGTTTGAGTTTGAAGTTACATATGATGTTAGAGATTGATTTAGGGTTGTGGTTAGAGTTAAGGATGGGGTTAAGGATGGGGTTTTGTTTACGGCTGGATTTGTGTTTAGGGTTAGTGTTGGTATTGTGGTTGTTGTACGGTTAGGGTTAAGGCTTCGGTTAGGGCTAAGGCTGTGACAGGTCTAGTGTTAAGGCAGGTTCAAGTCTGTCTCAGTTATCTTTTCCTTGCTGTACTCAATACCTGACATGCACAAATTTTAAGAAAGAGTGATTTATTTTAGGTTACAGTTTCAGATGATCTCAGTTTATTCAGGGTCGAATGGCCGCAATTGAAGTACAGGTCAGAGGAGGAAAGATGGAGGCAGCTTAAGATATCACCATCAAGCCAGCAAGTGAGACTAATCGAGATGAGTCCAATTCTAAGTCTTAGTCTCTCCTGCGTCTGAGTATCAAAGGTGTGGCCACTACACAACCTTAGTCTTAACTCACAGGCCCCTAATCCCAAATACTGCAATCCACCCCTCCAGGCCAGACCTCATTCCATCAACATCACATGGTTCCATTAAAATATCTGAGACTTTTGCGGGACACTCCTGATCATAAACACTATATTCCACCCCTGGACCCCAAAAGACTCATGTCATCCCCATTTAGAATGCATGCAGTTCTTCTACAAGAGTCTTAATAGTTTCAGCACTGCTAGAAAAACTCCAAGTCCATAGTCTCCTCTGATATATGAGACAAATTTTTAGCTGTAAGCTCCTGTTCAAACCAAAGAGTTAAGCACTTCCTATATAAAATGGCACAGGGTAAATATTTCCTTTCCAAAAGGGAGGAATAAAGGAATAAAAGGCAATAGGACCAGTACATATCCTAAATCTGGCAGGGCAAAAATTAAATGTAGCATCATGTCCAGAAACTGAAGTAAATGTTGGCAAGGCATGAACTCCAAAATGCTTGGGTGTTCCAACCCCTGTGGCATTGCTGCTGACGCCAACAGCCATCTTCCCTCCTTTGGGTGGATCCATTCACAAACCTGCTGCATTTCTCAGCTGACAATCCATGCTCCTGGCTTCTCCAAATTTTCGGGCTCTCCACGGGACCTTACGATTCTCCTTCACAATTTCACACATTGCCCTCGCAGGGGCACAGTTCTTGGCCTCCAAGACCTTCCTCGGAAACCTCGGTGGAAGCCTCCCATTTCCCACAACTCTTGGCTTCTGCAACCTTGTAAAACCGGGACCACATCCAACATCCGCCACTATCCCTCACTGTAGGGGCCCTAGGCGGAACCTGGGCAGGGCTACTGCTTGGAATGGCCGCTCCAGTAAGGTTTGTAAGGGTGCCCACACATCTTCCCACTGCCCCTTTCCAAGGGGTTCTGGGGGCAGATCCTGGGTTCAACTAGTTCTTGGAAGGGCCGCTTTGGAAAAGGCTGGTACTGCTCCCGCACACTTTCCCTTCTGCCCCCACTGCAGAATGTGGATCGGAAACAGCCAGTTTGGACCTCTCAGTAAAAGCATGCTAGGACACCATTTCTTTCTGGAGGCAGCACTCTTGTGCAGCCTGCTGTAGAACATGGGCTCAACTATGTCCAGGCAGGACCTCTCCAGAAAAGGCTTTTGGGACACCTGGATACCTTCCCCACTGACAGTACAACATTCATACAACCCCTTGCCAATGGCGTTTTAGGGAGAACCTGGTTTCCTCTATCCTTATTTTAAACCTAAACCTACCCCTAACACTCTCTTCTTGCTTAAACGTAAACCGAAAAATTTAATTCTAACGCTACCCCAAAATTGACCCAAACCAAACTCAAACTAACACTAAACTTGGCCTCTGGCCAAAATCTATCCTAACTATAACACGATCTTAAGTTTAAGCCTAACAATAACTAACAGTTAACATTGCCCTTGAATTTAGGTTTAACCCGAACCCTAACCTAACCTTATCACTATCCTTTCCGTGGAACAAACCCATAACCTAACGCAAACACTATCTTTATGCTTAGGCCTAAACATAAAACTAATCGTGACCCTAACACTGTCATTAACGTTAGGCCGAATCCAAAAATTAACCTTAAAGCTAACAGCAACTTCCAACTTAACACTATGCTTAAGCATTGACCTAAATTTAACTAACCATAATGCTACCTCTATCCTTAGACATAGAACTCATAACACAATCCATATTCTTACAAAACCCTAAACCTAAACCTAACACTATCCATAATCTTAGAGTGACGCTAACACTTACCATAGAACTATCCTTATCCTTAGCTCTAACACTAATCTTAACCTAAAACTAACACTAATACTAACCATAAACCTAACGCTAAACCTAACCCGATCCCTTAAATTGATGATAGCCCTCCAGTGAAACCTAGGCCAAACCTTAGCCTTATTTAAGAGGCAAGCATTAACGCTAACAAGAAGCCTAACACATACATTAATTCTATCCGTAACACTCACACCAAACCCAACGGCAAACTCAACACCCCAACCGTAAAACTAACCTGAACTGTAAAGCCTATTCTAACAATAAACCAAACACTAACCGATACACCAATCACATTATAAACCCAAACACAAAACCTAATGCTAAACTTAAGCCTAACCATAACCCTAAGGCCAACTTTAAACCTAAAACCAACCCCAACCCTAAACCTAACCCTAAACTAAAAAGCAAACCCAATCGGAATCCCAAATCCAACCCTATACAACACAATAACCAAAACCCTAAACTTAAACCTAAACCGTACCTGCACCCTAACACTAAACTTAATCCAAAATATAAAGCTAACTCTAACTTTAGCACAAACACAATCTCTACTTCAACACTACACCAAACTAAAACCCAAACACACACCTAACCCTAAACCAAATCCCTACCCTAATATCAATACAAACCCATACCCTAACCCTACCATACCCCTAACCTTACCAACAACGCTCAAATCCACCCAAAAACCAAATATAGCTGCAAGGCAAACCCAAACAGCAACCCCAAACCTAAACAGCCCTAACCACCTAGCCTTAAACCTTACCCCTAGCCCTACCCTTAGCCCAAAACCTAGCCCTAACCGTAAAACTAACCCTAACTTAATACTAACAGCAACATCAACTCCAAGTTCAGCAGAAATCCTAACCCTAAACCTACCCCTAGCTTTTAATCTAAAAGTAACCTCAACCCTAACCCTAACACTAAACCTAACACAACCCTAACCCGATCTTAAACACCAAACCTAACCCCAACCCCAAACAAAATCCCAACGGCAACCCCAAACCAAACCACAACACTAAACTCGAACCAAATCCCAAACCCAGCAACAACCTCAACCCTAACCATCATACTAACCCCAACACTAATGCTAAATCTAAACCTAACCCTAGCCCTAGACCTAACCCCAATCCAATCCCTAACTCTAGAACTAGCTCTAACCATAATGTTAGCCATTGCCCTAGGCCTTACTCTAGCCCTATCCCTAATCTGAGCCTTACATTTAGCTCAAACCCTGGCGCTATCCCTAACACTAACCCTAACCCTAGCACTTACCATGAAACTAGCCCTAGTTCTAGCCCTAGACCTACCCCCAATCGTATCCCTAACTCTAGAACTAGCCCTAACCATAACACTAGCCCTTGCCCTAGCCCTAACTCTAACCATAAAGCCAAATCTAACCACAGCCCTAACCCTGACCCTAAACCTAGGCCTAGCACTAGCCCTAGCAATAAGCCTAGCCCTGTACCTAGCCCCAGACCTAACACTAGCCCTAGTCCTAGATTTAAATCCAGCCCTACCCCTAACCCTAACCATAACACCTAAGCTGAAACCAAGCCCTAAACCTAACCCTGAAACCTAACTCTAACGCTAGCCCTAGCACTAGCCCTACAGTTAGTCCTAACTGTAGCACTGCTCATAGCCCTTTACCTAGACCTAGGCCTAGCCCTAATTGTAAACACAGCCCTAGCCCTAGCTTTAGCGCTAGCATTAACCCTAATGCTAACCCTAACTGTAACAACTAACCCTAGTCATAACTCTAACCCTAAAAACAAAACCTAATGAAACCCTAGCCCTAGCCATAACCCTAGCCCTAACTCTAAACCTAGCCCTACCCATAGCCCTAGTGCTTACCAGAACCCTAGCCCAAAATCTAGGCCTAGACGTAACCTTAGCACAAATCCTAACCCTAACCCTAACTCTGCCCCTAGACCTACCTGTAAACGTAACTCTAAAAATACCCCAGCCGTAACCGTAGACCTAGACCTATGCCTAGCCCTAACACTAACCCTAGCCCTAGCCCTAAAACGAAACATAGCCCTCATGCTAGCCTTAACTCTAGCGCTGGCCCTTGACATAACCCTAAACCTAACCCTATCTCTAACATTAAACCTAGCCTGAGGCCAAGCCCTAGCCCTAAACCTAGTCCTAGATCTAGCCCTAGCACTAACCCTAGCCCTAGCCCCAGCCCCATCCCCAGCCCTAGCACTACCCACTAGCCCTAGACCTAGCCCTAACCCGAGACCTAACCCTTGCCCTAGCCCTAGCCTTAGACCTCACCCTAGGCCTAGGCCTAGCCCTAAACCTAGCCTTAGATGTAGTGTTAGACCTACCCCTAGCCCTAAACCTAGTGCTAACCCTAAACCTAAACCTAACCCTAGTACTAGCCCAACCCCTAAATCTAGCCCTAGACCTAGGGTAGGGCTAGGGTTGGTGTTAAGGTTTATGATTAGGGCTAGGGCTAGGGCTAGAGTTCGTGTTAGGGTTAGGGTTACGGTTAAGGTTAGGGTTAGTGCTAGGGTTAGGGATTTGTCTAGGACTAGGACTAGGGTTAGGCCTAGGGTTAGGGTTAGGTTTATGGCTAGGGCTAGGGTTAGGGCTAGAGGTGGTCTAGGACTAGGGTTAGGGCTAAGTTTAGGGTTAGGGCTAGGGCTTTGGCTATGGCTAGGGTTAGGGCTAGGGCTAGGGCTAGGGTGAGGGCTAGTTCTAGTGTTAGGGTTAGGGCTAAGGCTAGTGGTAGGTATAGGGCTAGGTGTAGGGCTAGTGCTAGAGCTAGGTTTAGGTTTAGGGTTATGGCTAAGGCTAGTGGTTGGTTTGGGGTTATGGTTAGGACTAGGTCTAGGGTTAGGGCTAGGGCTAGGTCTAGGGTTAGTGTTAGGTTTAGGGTCAGGGTTAGGGTTAGGGTTGGGGTTAGGATTAGGGTTGTGGTTCGGGTTGGGTTTGGGGTTTGGGTTGGGGTTGGGCATAGAATTAGGGAGAGTGTGAGGGTTAGGTTTAGGGGTAAGGTTGGGTTTGGGGTTAGGTTTCGGTTTGCGGGTAGGCTTAAATTTGCATTTAGTGTTGACGTTAGTATTAGGCTTAGGGTTACCTTAGGGTTAGGGTTGAGGTTTGGGTTAGGGGTAGTGTTATGGTTAGTGTTGGGGTTGGTGTTGGGTTTGGGTTTAGGGTTGTGGTTGTGGTTAGGGTTAAGGTTAAGTATAGGGTGAGGATTTGGATTGGGGTTAGTGATGGATTTGGGTTTAGGGTTGGGGTAGGGGTTGGGGTTGTCGTTAGTACTAGGGTTAGGTTGAAGGTTAGGTTTGGAGTTGGGGTTAGTGTTAGGTTTAGGGTTAGGGGTGGGTTTGGGATTGGGGTTAGCTTAGGTTTAGGGTTGGGGTTAGGCTTCACAGGATAGGGGTTGTGTTGGGGCTAAGGTTGTGTTTGGGGTGAGGGTTAGGTGTGGGGTTGGGGTTACTGTTAGGATTAGGATTGGGTTTGGGTTTGGGGTTTGGTTTGGGGTTAGGGTTAGGGTTAGGGTTAGATATGGTTTTAGGGTTAAGGTTAAGGTTGTTTTTAGGGTTAGGGTTGGGGTTGGGGTTGTTAAGTGTATGGTTAGGGTTGGTGTTGTGGTTAGGGTTAGTTAGGGTTAGTGTTAGTTTTAATTTTAAGGTTGGGTTGAGGTTAGGGTTCAGGTTAGTTTTGGGAATAGGGTTAGGTTTAGGGTTCGGGTTGGAAATAGGGTTAGGGTTGGGGTTTGTGTTGGGTTTGAGGTTTTGGTTGGGGTTGGGCTTAGGTTTAAGGTAGAATGATGGGGTTAGTTTTAGGGTTTGCGTTAGAGTTAGGGTTGGGTTTTGGGTTAAGGTTGGGTTTGGGGTTAGAGTTGGGTTTGGGAGTAGGCTTAGGGTTGCAGTTAGGCTTACGTATTAGGGTTATGGTTACCTTAGGGTTAGGGTTTGGGTTTGGGTTAGGGTTAGGGTTATGGCTAGTGTGGGGTTGGAGTTAATATTAGGGATAGCAATAGGGTTAGGGTCAAGGCTAGGGTTTGGGTTATTAGCGTTAGAGTTGGGGTTGGTGTTGTGTGTGCAGTTTGGGTTGAGGTTGGGTTTAGGGTTAAGGTTAGATTTAGGGTGTGGGTTTGGGTTGGAGGTAGTAATGGGTTTGGGTTTAGGGTTTGGGTTAGGGTTGGGGTTGGTGTTAGTATTAGGGTTAAGTTTAGGGTAAGGTTTGGGGTTGGGGTTAGTGTTAGGATAAGGGTTAGGGTTGGGTTTGGGATTGGGGTTAGGTTTAGATTTAGGGTTGGGGTTAGGGTTAGCGTTGGGCTTAGGTTTCAGGTTAGGGTTGCAGTTAGGGTTACAGTCAGGTTTGGGGTTGGGTTTGGGTTTGGATTTGGGTTTGGTTTAGGATTAGTGTTAGAGTTAGGTTTGGGTTTAGTTTTAGGGCTAGGGTTGTTGTTAGGGTTAGTGTTGGGGTTGGTGTGAGGATTAGCTTTAAGGTTAGTATTAGGGTTAAGATTTGGATTAGGTTTAGAGTTTGGATTGGTGCTGTGTTTTCAGTTTGGGTTGGCATTGGGGTCAGGGTTAGGCTTAGAGTTAGAGTTGGGGTTAGGGTTAGGGTGAGGGATAGGGTTTAGGGTTTAGGGTTAGGTTTGGGTTAGGTTTATGTTTAGGGTTGGAGTTTGGGTTGTGTTTGGGGTATGGGTGGTGTTGGGTTTAAGATTAGGGAGAGTGTGAGGTTTAGGTTTAGGGTTAAGGTAAGGGTTGGTGTTGGTGTTAGTGTTAGGGTTATGGTTATGGTTGGATTTGGGGTTAGGGTTGGGTTTGGGAGTAGGTTTAATGTTGCAGTTAGGGTTGGCGTTAGTATTAGTGTTAGGTTACCTTTGGGTTAGGTTTGGTGTTTGGGTTAGTGTTAGTGTTGTGGTTCTGGTTAGGGTGAGGTATAGGGTTAGGGTTAGGGTTAATTTTAATGTTGGGGTAGATGTTTAGGTTTAGATTTAGGGTTGGGGTTAGGGTTAGGTGTAGGCTTAGGTTTAGGTTTAGGGTTGGGCTTGATGTTAGGTGTAGGGTTAGTTTTACCATTGGGACTGGGGTTAGAGTTAGGGTTAGGTTTGTCCTTTGGGTTAGGGTTGGGTTTGGGTTTAGGGTTATGGATATGTATAGGGTTAGTTAGGAGTTATCGTTACTTTATACTTAGGGCTATCTTTATGGTAGGGTTAAGGTTAGGGCTATGTCTAATTCTAAGACTTAGGATCAGGGTAGGACTAGGGTTAGCTCTAGAGCTTGGGTTAGGTTTAGCTTTAGGGCTCGGGCTTTGGTTAGGAATAGGGTTAGGATTAGGTCTATGGCTATGGCTAGGGCTAGGGCTAGGTTTAGGGCTAGGGCTAGGGTTAGGGCTGGGGTAAGGGCAAGGTTTAGGGCTAGGACTAGGGCTGTGGTAGGTCTAGTGCTAGGACTGAGTTAAGTTTGGAGTTAGGGCTAGGGCTAGTGCTAGGGTTATTGTTACGGTTAGGGATAGGAATAATGGTCTGGTTAGGGTTTGGTTTTAGTCTAAGGGCAATGGCTAGGGCTTAGTTTATTGTTAGGGTTAGTGTTGCTGTTAGGGTTAGGGTTAGGGCTAGTGTGAGGGTTAGGGTTAAGGGTTAGAGGGTAGGTTTAGGGTTAGGATTATGGCTTAGGCTAGGACTAGGGCTAGTGTTAGGGCTAGAGCTAGGGCTAGAGCCTGGTGTCAGTGTTATGTTTAGGGTTAGTGTTAGCGTTAGGGCTTGGTTTATGTTTAGGTTTATGATTCGAATTAGGGGTCAAGGTTAGTGTTATGGTTAGTTTTAAGTTAGGGGATAAGGGATAAGGCTAGGGCTATGTTTAGGTCTAGGGTTAGTTTTAGGGTTAGGCCTAGGGCTACGACTCGGGTTAGGTTTAGGTGTAGAGGTAGGGCTAGGGCTAGGGTTGGGGTTTAGTGTTAGGGTTAGGGTTTGGGCTTGGCTTAGGGTGAGATGTATGGATTAGGCTTACTGCTAGATTTACGGCCAGGGTTAGAGTTATGGTTTGAGGTAACGCTGGGGCTAGGTTTAGGGTTAAGGTTTTAGGTTAGGGCTTGGACTAGGTCTAGTGTTGGTGTTAGGATTGGTGTTTGGGTGAGATCTTGGTGTTGTAGTTTGGGTTAGTGTTGGGTTTGGGGTTGGGGTTGCAGCTGGGATTGTGTTTGGCTTTGGGGTTAGAATTGGGGTTAGAGCTCGGGTTAGTGTTGAGCTTAGGGTTAGGTTTAAGTTTAGGGTAGCAGTTAATATTAGGTTAAGGGTTAGGTTTAGCGTTGGAAATTGTGTTGAGCTTGATGTTGGGATTGTTGTTGGAGTTAGGGTTAGGGTAGGAGTAAGATTAAGTTTAGTGACAGATTTACATTAACGGCTAGGGTTTATATTTAGGGTTAGGGCTAGGGCCAGTGTTAGGGCTAGGTCTAGGACAAATGTAGAGCTAGGGCTAGGTCTAGGGTTAAGATTTGGGTTAGGTCTAGTTTTATGTTTATGGCTAGGGTAGGTCTAGGGTTCGGATTAGGGTTTATGGGTAAGGCTAGGGCTCGGGTTATTTTTAGGGTTGGCGTTAGTGATAGGTTTAAAATTATGGTTAAATTTAGAGTTAGGGTTTTTAGGGTTAAGATTAGGGTTAGGGCTAGGGCTAGGGTTTGGGCTAGGTCTAAGGCTAGGGTTAGGGCTAGGGCTAGGTCTAGGCTTAGGGCTAGGGGCAGGGCTAGGACTAGGCCTAGGATTAGGGTAAATGTGAGGGCTAGGTCTAGGACTCGTGTTAGAGTTAGTGTTAGAGATCGGGTTAGGGTTAAGGCTAGGTTTAGGGTTAGCGTTAGGTTTAGTAGTTAGGGTTAGGGCTTAGGGCTAGTGTTAGTGTTGGGTTTTTGGGTTATGTTTAGTGTTAAAGCTAGTGCTAAAACTTGGGTTAGTTTTAGAAGTAGGGATAGTGATAGGGATAGTGTTAGGGTTTAGTATTAGTCCTAGGGCTACAGCTATGACTAGGGTTACTGTTAGTATTAGGGTTAGGGTGAAGGTTAGGGCTAAGATTAGGACTATGTTTGTGGTTAGGCCTAGGTCTAGGGTTAGGCCTTGGTTTGGGTTTAGGGATCACGCTAGTGTCAGGTCTAGGGCTGGAGCTAGGTTCTTGGGCTAAGCTTATGGTTAATATTTAAGGCTAAAACTAGGCCTCGGGCTGGGGTCAGTGTTAGCATTTGGGTTTAGGTTAGGGTTAGGGTTAGGTTTATGGTTAGAGTTAAGGTTTTACTTTCTAGGGTTAGAGTTAGTATTGAGTCATACCTAGGGTAAATTTTGGCCCAGGTTTCATTTTAGGGTTTGGGTTAATATTAGGATTAGGGCTAAGTTCATGTTTAGGGCTAGTGTTAGGTTTATTTTTAGGTTTAGGTTTATGGTTAGGGTAAGCATTCAGTTAGGGGTTAATATTAGAGTTAGGGTTAGGGATTTTTTTGAGGTTTGGGTTGGGTTTGGCGTGAGCTTAGTGTTTGGAGTAGGGTTGGCGTTGGCGTTGGTGTTGCCATTGGGGTTGTGTTTGGTGTTGGGATTAGTGTTAGAGTTACTGTTATTGTAAGCTTAGGGTTAGGGTTAGGCTTTTAGGGCTTAGGGTTTGTATTGGGTTATATCTAGAGAATATTTTGGCCTAGGCTTCAGTTTAGGGTTAGGGTTAGGGTTAGGGTCAGGGCTAGGATTAGGGTTAGGGCTAGGGTTATGTTTAGCGTTATGTTTAAGGTTACTGCTAGGGTTAGAGCTAGGGCTAAGTCTAGGGTTAGGGCTAAGGTTAGGGTTAGATGTAGGACTCGGTATAAAGTTAGGGCTAGGTCTAGGGCTAAAGTTTCCATTAGGTTTTGGTTTAGGGTTAGAACTAGGGCTAGGGCAAGAGCTATGGTTTAGATTTAGTGCTAGGGTAGGTCTAGGGCCAGGGCTATGGTCAGGGTTAGGGCTAAGGCTAGGGTTAGGTTTAGGTTTTCACGTGAGGGGGTATGGCTATGCTTAGGCTTAGGGTCAGGTTTATGAGTATGGCTATGGCTAGGGCTAGTGTTAGGCTTTGGTTAGCGCTAATAAGGTTAGGTCTAGGGCTAGGGTTGGGACTAGAACAAGGGCTAGGCCAAGTGCTAGGGCTTGAGGTTGGTCTAGTGCTAGGGATAGGCCTAAGTCTAGGGTTAAGTTTAGGTTTAGGGCTAGGGCTAGCGGTAGGGTTAGGGTTATGATGTAAGATTTGGTTTAAGGCTAGGTGTAGGTTTTGGTTTATGGTTAGGTTTAGAGTTAGGATTGGGATACGCTATAGGTAGGGCTATGGCTAAGGCTAGTTTTTGGCCTAAGGTCAGCTTTATTGCTAAGGCTTGGGCTAGGTCTAGGGCTAGATTTAGGGTTAAGTATAGAGCTAGGGCTAAGTTTATGGTTTAGGGTTAGGGTAAGGATTAGTGTTAGTGTTAGGGTTAGGGCTAGGGTTAGGGTTAGGTTTAGGGCTAATATTAGGGCTAGTCCTAGGACTAGGGATAAGGCTAAGGGTGGGGCTAGGGCTCGGGTTAGTGTTTGTGTTAGCGTTTGGTCTCAGCCTATGGTTAGGGCTCCATATATGGTTAGGGCTAGGGCTAGGTCAAGGGTTAGGCCTATGGCTAGGGCTAGGGTTAGGGCAATGGCAAGGGCTAGGGCTAAGCCTAGAGCTAGGTTTAGGGTTGGAGCTAGTTCTAGGGCTGGCGGTAGGGCTAGGACTAGGGCTAGGGTTAGGTTTAGGGCTAGGGCTAGGGCTAAGATTATGGTTAGCGTTAGGGTTAGGCTTATGGTTAGGGTTATGATTAGGGCTAGGGTTAGGGTTGTTAGAGGTTAGAGTTAAGGCTAGGTTTAGGGCTAGGGCTAGGGCTAGGGTTTATGTTAGGTTTAGAGTTAGCGGTAGGGTTACGGGTAGGTTTATGGTTAGGTTTAGGCTTATGTTTAGAGTTTAGGGTTAGAGTTAGGGCTATGGTTATGTTTAGGACTTGTGCGAGGGCTAGGTCTAGGGATAGGGTTAGGTCTATATTTAGGGCTAGAGCTAGAGTTTGGATTTAAGTTAAGTGTTAGTTTTAGGGCTTGGTTTATGGTTAGGGGATAGGGTTAGTGTTTGTTTAGATTTAGGGCTAGGGCTAGGGCTAGGGTTATTTTTGGGCTTCAGGTTTAGTGCTAGGACTAGGGCTAGTGTTCGGTTTAGGTTTGGGGTTGGGGTGGTGTGAGCGTCACCTAGTGGCAACAGTGGCACATTGTTCAAGATGGCAGATCTTTACATGTTCGAGCCATATCCTATCAGGTGACCAGACAGAGGCAGAAAGGACTGAGGAGGGATTAGGATGTGACGTTGTGATAAACTTGACCCTGAGTAATGACGTTGTCATGAACGTGGCCCTGAGCCAATGCTTTAGACCTTCCCGGGAAAACTGTGAATCCCGCCAATGGGAAACGGCGAGGGGAAGGACTTGGGAGTTAAGAAATAGGTCCCCCCGACCATGCTTGGTGGTCCTTTCTCCGCTTGCACGTGGGAAGGACACCCTTTTGCAAAAGGAAATTAAAGCCTCCTACCCTGTCGTCCATGCCTCCCATGTCCATCATTTCTTTAGACAGGAAGATTGCTACTTGCCCTTTTTATAATCTGGGGAATCGTCCAGGATTTGCACTCCTGCTGGAGAGGGACACACCGAGAAGAGAAGTTGGCGCCCCACCTCGTCTTCTAGGTGGCCTGCTCTTCTTGGGGGGTCTAACCTCCTGCAGAGCGTGAAAAAGCCCGAGACCGTTTATATTTGGAGACAGTAAAGATGATGCTACAAGCAGAATAAAAAAAAAAATTAAACAACATGGCTGGTCAGGAATTCTACTAATTTAGGAAGGTTGAGAAAGGAATTCCCATAGTACTGCCTTGGTGACCAGGTAGTCTGGAATTAGCGAGACATCCTTAATAAGAAGGATTGGGCTATCCAGGTTTGGGGGTGAGAGGCGAGACATCCCGGATAATAATAATAAGGGGAATTGGGTCTCTTCCGGTCGCAAGATTCAGGATCAATTTATTTGAGAATGGGAGGCAGTAATTATAAACCTGAGGGTGAGGAAATTGACTCCCAGGAGGAAATCTCTCGAATTCCTCTGGGGCGAATATTAGAATTCTGGGAGGACCTCCCTTCTACTAGGGGAAAAGAGAAACAAAAAATGATTAAATATTGTTGTTTCATCTCGACTAAGGAAGCAATCTATGGGCCATAGGTCTTCTGACCACGGTACGGGTCACACGAATATTGGGTCTGCCAGGCCCTGGTCCTCTATGTAAACAACAAAACCTCAGGAACACCAGAGGAAAAGGATTATGCCCTTTGTTGGCTGCCCAAGGAACTCGCCTTGTTTCCTCTCCATACTCAGGAGAAATTGCCAGGACGAGTTAGGCCAGCCAAGAGGGAGGAGGACAAGTCTTGGGATCCCCTTTCCCACCTTCCTCCGACCTGCTTAAGGGTGCAAAGGGGATCCCAGGGAGATACGTAGGAACCTAAAGGGGAAATTGAGGAGGAGGCCTCCATGGAGCAGGGGCTGTCTGCCTCTGCTCAGCCATACCCCAATCTTAGGAAATAACTGTAACAGTGTAAAAAAGATGTAAGAAGCCTCCCCTTTCCAGTGGGAATTGACAGAAAGGGTTCCCAAATGTTCCCACTTAGGGAAGTTCCCATGGGTTGTGGGGAAATAGGATTTGTTAATGCCCCATTCACCGGTACAGAGGTGAGAAACTTCAAAAGATAAATGAAGGCTCTGCTAGAAGACCCCCTGGGCTTGGTGGAATAAATTGATCAATTTCTAGGCCCTAATTTATACACCTGGGTGGAATTAATGTCTGTTATGAGCATCCTGTTCACGGGGGAGGAAAGGGGCATGATCTGAAGGGCGGCAATTACTATCTGGTAAAGGGAACGCCCTCCAGGCTGGGGGGGCCCAACTAGCTGAGAAGAAATTCCCTAACGAGTTTCCTGGCTGTGATAATAATAACCCTGGTGATAGAGCCCAAATGCGGGAGCTGAGAGAGTTACTAATAAGAGGAATTAGAGAGTCAGCTCCAAGGGTCCAAAACATAACTAAGGCCTTTGAGATACAACAAGGAGGAAGCGAAGGAGGAAACTCCAACAGCCTTCCTACAGCGACTCCGAGACCAGATGAGAAAATATTCAGGTCTAGATCCGGAGGACTCGGTAGGGGGTAGTCTTCTAAAAGTTAACTTTGTAACTAAGAGTTGGCCAGATATTGCGAAAAAAAACTACAAAAGTTGGAGGGATGGAATGAAAAGTCTATGGAAGAACTCTTAAGGTAGGCTCAAAAGGTGTTTGTGGGAAGAGACACAGAGAAACAAAGGCAACGAACGAGGCTCATGGTTGCCACTGTAGAATAAGTTGCTGAGAGCAGAGGTGGCTGGGTACCCCCGAGAACCCTGGACAAACGGGTAGAAAAAAGTAAGGCTGGAATAGGGCTACAAGCAGAGAGGAGATGCTATAAAATGTAGAAAGCCGGGTCACCTTAAGAGAAACTGCCCCCTGTGGAGGAGAGAGGAAGAAGTAAATACCCTTACACCTCTTGATGAAGAATAGGGATGTCAGGGGTTTCCCACAATCTTGTCCCACCAGGAGCCCTTGATAAACTTAAAGGTGGTACCTGAAGAGGAAGAATCGACATTTTTTAGTGGACACGGGAGCTAATAAGTCCTCCTTAATATTTAACCCTCGACAAACTTGACTTCTGCCAGAGATACTCCAGGTAATGAGTAAAGGGAGATGGATTCCTGGTTCCTGTCTTTGAAAACATGAAAATTATACATGAGACAGAGGCAATAGAGGGGTCTTTCCTGTATCTCCCTGAAGCAGGAATTAATCTCTTGGGGTGGGATCTCATTATAAGACTAGGACTAAATTTTGTGATTATGGATGGCCAGATTAAAATACGCATGGCATACTTAATGGAAGAAGAGGAAAGCTTAATAAATCCTGATGTTTGGGCAAAGGATGGGAATCGAGGAAAATTACAGATTCCTCCCACAAAGGTCACCTTAAAACAACCAGCGGAATAAGTCTGCAGGAAACTGTATTCCATCCTAGTTGAAGGCAAAAGGGTCCTCCAACCCATAATTGAGTTCCTGATTAAAGATGGACTGTTGGAACCCTCTATGTCACCGGATAACACTCCGATTCTTCCTGTTAAAAAGTCAGATGGGTCGTACTGACTAGTTCAGGACTTGAGAGTTATTAATCAAATAGTACAAAGCAGGCTTGCATTGCTTCCAAACCCATATACGCTCTTAAGTAAGATTCATGCGGACCACAGAAGGCTTAGTGTAATAGATTTGAAGGGTGCTTTCTGGGCTTGTCCGTTGGATCCAGAAAGCTGAGACCTCTTTGCCTTCGAATGGGAAAATCCAATAAACGGGAGGAAACAACAATATCGGTGGACGGTGCTTCCGCAGGGATTCAGTGAAGCCCCTAACCTATTTGGTCAAATACTAGAATCTATATTGGAATTCACCCCTACCCCAGGTACTTATCTTTTACAATATGTTGATGATTTATTGATATCAGGTGAAACTAAACTTCAGGTCTCAAGGGCTACAGTGAATATGCTAAATTTCTCGGGCCAAAAGGGGTTACACATCTCAAAAAGTTAGTTACAATTTACTGAAAAAGAAGTTAAATATCTAGGTCATCTTATTAGTGAGGAGAGATAGAGGATTAATCCAGAGAGGATCAAGGAAATTATGAGTTATCCTAGACCAAAGACAAAAAGGGAACTCGGAAAATTTTTAAGGATGGTGGGTTATTGTAGACTCAGGATTGACTCTTATGCTCATAAAACTAAAAGTCTTTATCTTAAGCTGCTAAAGGAAGAGCCAGAACCCCTCCAGTTGACCACGGAAGAAGCTGATCTGCTGGAAGAACTTAGTCTCTAATCACGGCTCCAGTTTTAGCACTCCCATCTCTTGAAAAACCCTTCCACCACTTTGTGGCAATGGACCTAGGTACAGCAGTTTGGGTACTCACCCAGGATTGGGGGGAAAAACAGCCAGTTGCATTTTTGTCAAAATTATTAAATCCAGTTTCAAGGGGCTGGCCTGAATGTGTACAAGCGATAGCAGCCACTGCCTTATTGGTAGAGGAAAGCAGAAAACTGACTTTTGGGAGTGGCCTTAAGGCGAGTACCCCCACCAGGTCCGAGCTATTCTAAATCAAAAAGCTGGGCGCAGGTTGACAGGCTCACGAATTCTGAAATATGAAGCAATACTGTTGGAAAAGGATGATTTAGTTCTGACCACCAATGCTTGTTTAAATCCAGCTAACTTTCTAACATCAGAAAAAACATGTGATCCTCAGGAGATAGATCATAATTGCCTGGATATTGTAGAATTTCAGACTAAAGTCCAACAAGACTTAAGTGAGATGCCACTCCCAGGAGTACTGTTTGTGGACGGCTCTTCCCGAGTGTTAAAAAGCAAAAGGCATAATGAATATGCAGTGGTAGATGGGGAAAAATTGATTGTTTTCAGTCTTGTGAACTCTTTGCCCTTAATCAGGCTTTACAGCTGCTCACTGACACTGAGGGGACCATTTATACAGATTCAAGATATGCCTTTAGAGTAGTCCATACCTTTGGAAAGATATGGAATGAGAGCGGTCTGATAAACTGCAGAGGGAATTAGCCCATGAAAGTTTAATTAAGGAAGTTTTTACAAAATCTCCTCTTACCTGCAGAAATAGCCATTACCCATATAAATGGACATCAAAAGGGAAGCTCTTTTGAGGCTGTGGGAAACAGACTGGCAGACGAGGCAGCCAAGGGGGCCTCCCTGGAAGAAGAGATCAAAGTCCTCTGTCTCATCCAAGTTATACCTGAGGCCATTCCTAAGCCTGTGCTCACATCAGATGAAGTAAAAAAGATGAAGGAAATAGTTGCTCCTCAGGACAAAGAGGGAAACTGGGTCCGGCCTGATGACAAGAAGATGCTTAGCAAACCTGTTGTGAGAGAACTAATGTCAATGTTACACCGAGGAGGTCACTGGGCAGCTCAGGCTATGGGAGATACACTGTTAAAGGTCTATGGGTGTATGGGTATCTATACTCTAACCAAGCAGGTTTGTAGGAGTTGTATTATCTGCCAAAAGATTAATAAAAAAGCTTTGAGAAAACAAGCTCAAGGGGGAAGATTTCCAGGGCTGAGGCCCTTTCAGAGTACCCAGGTGGACTTCACGGAAATGCAGAGGGTGGGTAGGCTAAAACATCTATTGGTTGATCATTTAACTGGATGGGTAGAAGCCTATCCTGTAGCAAATGCCACTGCTGGAACTGTGATTCGGGTAATATTGGAGCATATTAACCCCGTTTGGTCTGATTGAACATGTGGACTCCAATAATGGTAAGTCATTTCACATCAACAGTGCTACAGAGTATTATGAAAACACTACAGATTAAGTGGGACTTTCATACACCATGGCATACCCCTCTTCTGGAAAAGTAGAAAGAATGAATTAGACTCTTAAAGGACACATTGCTAAGCTAATTGCAGAGACTAAATTGCCTTGGACTAAATGCCTTCCCATAGCTCTCCTTAGAATTAGGACAATGCCTAGAAAGGACCTAGGGTTATCAGCCTATGAGATGCTGTATGGATGGCCATACCTGGGTGCATCTTCAGACCTCCACACCATGGAGACTAAGGACAAATTTCTCAGGGAATATGTGTTATCTATCACTTCCACTTTGTCTTTCTAAAGGGAAGTCTCGTCCAAAGTCTCTTGAGTTCACAGCACGTCACTTCCAGCCTGGTGACCTGGTGCTAATCAAGACTTGGAAAGGAGATAAATTCGAACCTAGCTGGGATGGGCCCTACTACGTGCTTCTAACCACAGACACAGCTGTACGGACGGCAGAAAATGGTTGGACTCATTACACTCGAGTTAAAGGCGTCCAGCCTACAAGCCAAGAAAAACAATGGACATCAAGCGTGCATCCCAGTGACATAAAGCTAACAATAAAGAGGTCAAAATACTACTCATAGGTCTTATGGGGGCTGTGGATTGCATTTTTACAAATGTTACAAAGACCGGTCCTATTGGTTCCTTTGACATTCAGTTTGATGCTAGTCTGGTTGTGTCATGTAAAAATGTAACTAATTACGCGTTACAAAATATTAATATGATAAATATCAAGGGCTTACAACAAGTTATAGGGAAAACGGTTACATACAAAAACCTGGGTGCCCGGTTGGAATGGATCAAATATTCTGTGCACGTCCTTAATAAGAGCACCTGTTACGCAGGCGTGACAGGATGGCTGGAGGCTCAAGTCACCCTGTTTCCCGTTGAAGGGACCCCAGACTCCTTGGGCATAAAATATATGGTTTCTCTCTTACAGGACAATGAGGCCTGGGGTAATGCATCCTGCTGGATGCTGCCACTGCAGTTCCCAGATGCTAAGGGACCAAGGCAGAGGACCCCAGAAGTCATCGGCATCCTCACTCCCTGGCAATAACTATACCTCATGCTTCTCCAGGCAGGATGATGGTTAAAGTTCGTGGGAATCATGTCTCAATGTGACAAAGGCCTGTCCCTTGAGAAATCAACCAGTCTGCTCTGACTGGGGCCCAAGCAAATGTCTGGTGGTACTGCAGGAGGGCACTGCTTGAGAACCTCATGGCTGACTGGAATGAGACACTTGCACTTTGGTCCAATTGGCGCTCCATTCCATTCTGGCATACAGGCCTTTCCAGGCTTCAGCTCTATTTTGGACTAAGAAAAGATTTATAATCCTTAATAAATCTTCTACCCCCAGAAATTTTCCTAATAATAGGCACAATATGGTTAAGAAAAATCTAGACTGGGTAAATGATGTCTTCTATAACCAACAGTCCATTAATTACACAAGGGATGTCATCAAAAAAGCTAAGGTTAGTGTTAGGGCTCGGTTTAGTTTTAGGACTAGGTTTATGGTCAATGTTGGGTAAAGGCTAGGGCTAGGTATAAGATTAGGTTTAGGGATAGGGTTAGGTTTAGTGTTCAGGTAGGGGTTAATATTAGGGTTAGGGTTAGGTTTAGGGTTAGGGACAGGGTTGGTGATGTAGTTGGGATTGGGGTGGTGTTGGGGTTGTTGGTGTTTGGGTTACGGATGGGGTTGTGTTTGTGTTTGGGGTTTTGTTTCGGGTTAGAAATTGGGTTAGTGTGGGGGTTAGGTTTAGAGTTACGGTTAGAGTAGGGGTTACCATATGGTTAATGATTAGGGTTAATTTTATTGTTGAGGTTGGAGTAGGGGTTGGTGTTGGGGTTAGGGTTAGGGTTAGCGTTAGAGTATGGTTATGGGTAGTGTATTGGGTCATAGTTGGGAAAATTTTATCCTAGGTTTCCATTTAGGGTTAGTGTTAATGTTTGGTTTAGTGCTATGGTTAGGACTAGGTCTAGTGTTAGGGTTAATGTTAGGGTTACGTCTAGGGCTAGGGCTAGATTTTGGGCTAAGGCTAGGACTAGGACTAGGGTTAGGGCTAGGGGCTAGCTTTAGAGCTAGGACTAAGTTTAGGATTAGCTTTAGAGCTTGAGCTAGTGCCAGGGCCAGGTCTAGGTTTAGGGTTACGATTTAGGGTTAGGGCTGAGTAGGTCTAAGGTTAGGTTTATGGCCAGAGCTAGGGTTAGCTTATGGCTAGGGCTAGTCCTAGGTTTAGGGCTAGGTTTAGGGCAAGAGCCATGGCTATGGCTAGAGTGAGGGCTAGGGCTAGTCCTAAGATTAGTTCTAGGGCTAGGACTAGGGCTAGATCTAGGTTTAGGGTCAGGGTTATGTCTATGGCTAGGGCCATGGCTAGATCTATGACTAGGGTGATATCTAGGGCTGTAGCTAGGACTAGGGTTAGGGCTACAGTTAGGGTAGGGTTAGGGCTGGGGCTAGTGTTAGGGCTGGTTTTAGGTCTTTGGTAGGGTCTAGGACTCTGGCTAGGGTAATATTAGGCCTATGTCTAGGGCTAGTGCTATGCTTAGGGTTATGGTAGGTATAGGGCTAGTTTTGCTTAATGCTAGTGTTTGGGATAGGGCAACCTCTAGGGCTACGGCTAAATTTAGGTTTAGGATTTAGGGCTAAGGCTAGGGCTAGGGTTTGGGTTGGGGTTTGCGTTGGTGTTACGGCTAGGTTTAACTTTAGGATTAGTGTTAGGGCTTTAAAAGTTAGGGTTGGTGTTAGTATAGCGTCATAGCTAGAGAAAATTTTGACCCAGGTTCAGTTTACGTTTTGGATTAGATTTTGGTTAAGGGCTAGGGTTAAGGTTAGGGTTAGCATTTGAGTAGGGGTTATTCTTTTTAGGGTTAGGTATAGGCTTGGTTTTTTTATTGGTGTTCTTGTGGGATTGGGTTTAGTGTTGGGGTTGGGGTTGAACATTCACTAAACTTATCTTTACCCCGAACGCTCAACCTCACCTTAGCCCTAGCCATAGTCCAGGTTACATTCCTAACACTTGGCATCCCCTGTCAAAGCCTTAACCCTAACCCTAGCTTTCACTCTAGCTCTTAATTTAGCCCTAAAACTATCCCTAGAACGAGACAGAGAACTAGCCCAAATGGTAACCCTAAACCTCGCCTTAGACCTAGCTTACGCCATAACCCTATCACGAGCCCTAACCCTAGCCCTAGCCTTGAACTAGACTTAACCCTAGCACTGCCTTAGCCTTAGCCCTAATCCAAGCCCTAGCCCTAGCCATAAATCTAATCCTAGCTCTAAACCTAAACCTAAAATAAGTCCGAACCCAAAACACTATCCATCGCTCTAAAACTAGCCCTAACAAAAGACACTAATCCAACCCCTAAACTAAGCACTAGCCGTAAACCTACAACAACCACAACGACCCTAACCCTAACTTCAACCTTAATCCTAACCTTAAACCCAAACCTAACCTTCCGTTTAACCTCATCAACACCGGCACCAACACTAACCCCACCACAAAATTCCAAGCTAACATCAAACCCAAAGATAACCCTCACCCTAACCCTAACCCTAAAATTAATACCTACCCTAACAATATTCATCTTAGCTATGCCCTAACCCTAGCCCTAGGTTTAAGCCTAACACTAGCTGTATCAGTAGTCCGAGCTTCACCCTTGACATTAGACGTAGACCTAAATTTTACCACAAAACTAACTCTAGCTACAACCTTAAACTAAGACATAACCCTAACATAGCCCTAACACTTATCCTAACCGTAATCTCTACCCTAACCCTAATCCTAAACATAATCCAAACCTTATCCCCATTTCGAAAGTCACCCCAAACCCCCACCCAGGTCATAATCCCAAGGGCAACACGAAGGCGAAATACGACACTAACCAAAACATGGAACCAAAACCAAGCCCCACTCAAACCCCAACCCCAACCCTAACCCTGGTATGAACACTGGCTATTGCCCTAATCCTAACCCTGTCCCTAAAGCTAACATTAGACCAAATCTTTAAATAGCCATAGCCCTTGCCGTAACCCAAGACATAACGCTTTACTCTTAACAAATTTCCTTAATCTAGC
Organism: Ctenodactylus gundi; assembly: GCA_004027205.1. NCBI lineage: Eukaryota > Metazoa > Chordata > Mammalia > Rodentia > Ctenodactylidae > Ctenodactylus > Ctenodactylus gundi. The sequence goes on from PVKB01004682.1 coordinate 58,143, forward strand.
CCTAGCCTTATCCTTAGTACTAACTGGAACAGTAGCCCTAAACGTACCCCTCAAGCTAAAACCTAAACCTATGCCTAGCCCTAGCCCTAGCTCTAGAGCAAACACTAACTTTAGCACTAGCCATTGCCTTAACTTTAGTCTTAAACATAGCAAGGGCCCTAAACCTAGTCCTATCATACACAGCTAACCCTAACCCTAACCCGTAAAACCTAACCCTTACCCTAACCCTAACATCATACCCAATCACACATATCATTAATCGCCCTAAATTGAAGCATAGACCAAAAGTTAGCTCTAGATATGACACACGCACTACACTTTACCTAAGCTTAACCGGAACCCTAACCAAACCATATCCCCTATGACGTTTAGAAATTTGCCTACTTTGGTTTCCAAAAGGTTTAGTGTTTCATTTTTAATATTTAGGTCTTTGATCTACTTTTGATTTTGGAGCATAATGACAGGTGTATGAATAGACACATTCTGCTGCATGTCCATGTCCAGTTTTCCAAGCAGCGCTTTTGTTGAAAGGCTGTCCTTTTCCCATTGTATGCATTTGGCCCCTTTGTAGAAGATTAGGTAATTCAGTTTATTTGTGATTGTCTCTGATTCTTTCATTCTGCTCCATAGGTCTATCTGTCTATTTTTGTGACAATACCAAATTTTTTTTTACAACTATGGCTTTATAGTATAGCCTGATGTCTGCAACTGTAATGCTTCCTACTTTAGTCTTTTTGCTCAGGATTGTTTTGCCTATTCTTGCTCTCTTTTGATTCCATATATATTTAAGAATTGTTTCAAGTTCTTTGAAGAAACTTGCAGGTATTTTGATAGGAATTGCATTTAATCTGTACATCGGTTTCGGTCATGTCGTCATTTTTAGTATATTTATTTTGCCTACTCTAGAGCAGGGAATATCTATATTCTATTATCTCCTACAATTTTTTTCTTCATTGTATTGTAGTTTTCTTTACATAGATCCTTCCAGTTCTTGTTTAGGTATAATCTTAATTAATTATTGATGACATATTGAGGATGAACTTGTTTTTCTGTGTTCTTACTCAGTAAGTTCATTGTTAGTGTACAGAAAAGCTATTGATTTTTTAGAGTTAATTGTGTAGCCAGTGACTGCTAAATTTTTTATTACTATGAATTTTCATATTGGAGTTTTTTGTGTCTTCCATGGAGACAATCTTATCATTTGCAAATAGTGTTTGACCTTCTTTCCAGTGCAGATTATTTCCTTTATTTCATGTTCTTGTCTGATTGCTATGGCTGGACTATGTTGAATAAGAGGTGGTAGTTGGCAGCCTTGTCTTGTTCCTAATTTGAGAGGGAACGATTTCAACTTTTTTCTATTTACTATATTTGCAGTAGGCTTAGCATATATGAAGTCTATGAGTTTTAGGTACGGCCCTTCTATACCTATTTTTCTCAGTGTTTTTAATAATGAAAGGGTGTTGGATTTTTGCCAAAGGTTTTTCCTTCATCAACAGAGATGATCATGTGGTATTTATTTTAGTTTTTGTTGCTATGGTGCATTACGTTGATTGATTTATGTATGGCGAACCAGCCTTGCATCTTAGTAATAAAGCCCACTTGTTCAAGGTGTATGATCTTTCTGCTTACAAGATGGATTCTTTTTGCCAGAATATTATTGATGATTTTTGCAGCTATATTCATTGAGTATTGCTCTATAGTTTTCCTTCCTGGTTAAGTCTTTTTCTGGTTTTGGGACTAGTCTGATGCTAGCCTCAAGAAAAAAGAACATCTCAAATCAAAAGGCAGTAGAAAAGAAGAAATTATAAAGATCAGATATGCAATAAATGAGATCGAAATTAAAAAGACAAAGAAATTAATGAGTCAAAGAGCGGGTTCTTCGAATAAATTAATAAAATAGACAATCGTCTTCGTAAACTCATCAAGAAAAAAAGAAAAAGGCAGATTAGCATTCTATTAAATGAAAAGGGTGAAGTTACAAAAGACTATTCAGAAATCGAGAATGTTATAAGAAATTACTTTGAACACATATATTCTATTAAACTTGAGAACTTGGAAGTAATGGAGAAGTTACTAGATACATATAAAATTGAAAAATTATGTGAAGACAAAGATACCTTGATCAATACCATCACACACGCTGAAATTGAAATAATAATAAGAGCTCTACTTGCAAATAAAATTCCAGGCCCAGATGGATTCACAGCAGAATTTCTTCAGAACTTTAGGGAAGAATTTAATCCTCCTCAAAATATTTCATAATATATAAAGAAATGGAGAACTACAAACCTTACTTCTTGAGGCTAGAATGACACAAGTCCCAAAACCAGAAAAAGAATTAACTCTGAAGGAAAATTACAGAGCAATTCCCTAAATGAATTCAGTTGCAAACATCGTCAATAGGAATCCGGCAAACAGAATACAACAAGCAATCAGAAATATACACTATGAACAAAAGACAACACTTTAGAATATGAAAAGCACTGAGGAATGTTGGTTTATGTACTTCTTATAATCCCTTTGAAACACATTGTGTTCTAGGACATTTATCAATATAATGAGGTCAGTTGTTTGAAAACTCTTTTGAAAAGAAAAGATAATCAACGTTGTTTTTAAACCAATGTTGAAATGAACACAACCTCATGAATCGTGAGTCTCCAATTCAACCATTTAGGAATAGGCACTGTCTTTACACTAAACTTCTAAAGTTAACGCTAAACCTTAATTTAAAAATTCAGATATTCCAGTTCTTACCAATTTTGATTCCAAATTTTAGTGAGCCATATAATAATGAAAGCACGATATTGACTCCTGACCTGGACTTATTAACAATGAACATGGCGCTCTTTGTTTGGGGCATGCCTTTTATTTACAAGCAGGTAGAACAAAGGGAGTCATTTTCTTGTCTTGCTTTTTGACTATTCCATGAGTTCTATCTTAGTTCCTGAAATGAGAACAAAACTAAAAAAGTCTGGAAAGTATTGTTTTGATTACCTTATACCAAACCACCTAGTGGCTCTAAGTTCTAAAGAATTTCTCTTAGCATTAAATTCAATAGTTTTAATTTTCTTTTTATTCAAAACGGAGACTCCAGATATTAGCTAGCTTGTCATTTTTATAACTGCGTGAGTCACAATGAAATGACTATTTTATCTTGATTCCTCACTAAGGGAAAGAAATGAGAAACACTGGGTTCTTAGACTGTGATTCATTAAAAAGCATGTATAGGATAAATATTGATGTTTGTTTCCTCTATACAGAATGTGTTCTGCTCTACTGTCTGAACTGAAAGAAACACTACCAATGTAAAGCTTGGGGATGTTGTTTTTCGTACTCATAAATCTCCATTAAAAGCTTCAGTGGTAAGGAATTTCTCCATTTATTAAATTCCATATTTTAGTGCTCCTGTTTTCCAAACAAGAGACACCACTGCCTAGCTCATCTGTCTTTTTATAGAGCAATGAAACATTGAAATGAAAGCTTTGCCTTTATTACACACCCAAATTAACGAGCTTCTATCTAGACTGTGTTTTAATCCTATGTTACTTTGAAAAGATAAAATATTATATTCCTGAATCTCCTGTTGCCACAGTTCGGAATATGTTCTCTTCTCTCTGCCGTGCAAGAAGCACTTTGTATGATATTGATAGCTAGGGAGTGTTTTAGTAGTATCTACTGCAAAGCCTTTTAACATATTAAATACTATGACATTTCTCCTTGTACTTAAGTCAGTGATTTAAAAACTCCTGTTTCCCAGGTCACACGGAGTCCACTTTTTGCCGACTTGGTCTGTTATTAAATGTGGGTGGGCAAAATAGTAAAGAAAGCATTCTCCTGATTCGTTATAGAGAAACAACATTTCATCCCAATGTACTTTGTTTGAAGCCTGCTTTGGTTTCAAACACTTGTGGAAGACCAGAAAATACTACCAAATTTTACTTGCCGCAGTTCAGAATCTATTCTGTTTTACTCCTGGACATGATAACAACCAGTTAGATAATCTTGAAGAATGTTTATTTTAGTCCTTCCTACAAATCCTTGTAAAAACACGGAGTTCGTGGATTTTTTTTTTTACTAGCAATAATTGCTTTAAAGCAATTCTAAAAAACAAAGGCAGAATTTCTTGCCTGTTTCTCTGTTTCCAAAACTGAGTCGGCAACACTTAAAGGAAATCATGGTGGTGATTCCAGACTTCCGTAAAGACAAGTTTATCGACAAGCTGCTGTTTTCACACAGCACTTTCTTCACTGATATGTAGGACATACGAAATTATTTCGCTGGCTATACTTGTTGCCTCTTTTCAACAAGTGTTGTGGTCCACTCTCTGAGATGGAAGCACTCACTATGGAGGACAAGAAAATGTATAAAATTTTTCTTTTCAGTACCTCTTAGAAACTCCTTTCGACACATTACATTCAAAGGAGTTACTACAATTACTGATATCAGGGATTTTGAACTATTTTCCGAACAAAGGAGTCTCCAGTTCCCACCTGTTTTTTCCAAAACTGTGTGAAAAACCTTGAAGTGATAACTATCTTCATTCCTAACATGGAGAAATAAACAGGTATCCAGACGCACTCTGTTGCAGTCCTGCGTTTCATTCAAACTTATTTTTAGCGGATAGAAAGTAATTTCCCTACAATGCTCTTTCTTTTGGATCAGTCTCTGCTCTGTTTCTCTTTCTAAGAGGAGACTTTTACCCTATCACTTAACCTAAACCTAACGCTAACTCTAAGCCAAAAAAGACATTTCACTTTCGACTTTTTTACTGTATCTAAAAATTGTAATAAAATGTTCATGTAGATTCCTGATTTGAGGATCCAAACATTTATCAGGACTCACTGTTTTATACTTGTGTTTTGTTCAAAAGCTGTAGACAGCACCAAGGAATTGCTCTGTTATGCTTGTTACCTGTCCTCACTGTATGTTTGGTTCTAATTCCTGAGATGAGATATAATCTGTAGAGTCAAGGAGTGTTATTTTATAACCTAGTGGAAAATTTTTGATTTCTCTGTTGTTTTTTCTTTTAATGAGATTGGATTAAGACTCCTCTATATAAATAAACACAGACTCCAGTACTAAGAAAATTTGTCTGATTCCCACACTGACAGAACAACTTTGACATGAACGTATGACTTTGGGAAGCATAGATTTACATAGACACTCTCTGTTTGAAGCCTGATTTTCTTAGCAGAGCATGGCGATTATGGAAGTTGATTTCCCTGTTATTCTTGTACCGTCTTCTAAGAATGGGTTCTAGGCTACTTCCTGACAGGGAAACAGCAAGACGCAATACAAGAAAAGCTTTCGAGTGTTGTTGTCAATTTTTCATGCAAGAACATTTACATGCAGAGAATGCAAGTGAATTTCATATTACCCATTCTTAAGGTTAGTGTTTTGCTTGGACCTTAAAAGAAGGATAATTTTAAAGTTCATGTTACTGCCAAGTATAACGATAGTATTAGGTTAGATTTAGGGTTAAGGTTACAAATTTGGATAGTGACATTGTTAGAGCTCAAATTAAGGGAAAAGAATGGAGTTAGGGTGATGGATACAGCCTAGAATTAATGTAGAGTTAGTGCGCGGGTACCTGTTGGGTTTACGACTAAAAATGGTGAAAAGATAACAGTTAAAGCTAAGAATGATTATAAATATAATGTCAGGCCTAGGACTAGAATACTATTAGTGTAAGGATTACTGTTTGGGTTAAGTTTAAGGATAAGGACAATGTTAGCCTTAGCTTTAGGGATATGGCTAAGCTTAAGAACAGTGCTAACAATAGAAATGCGGTTACGGATAAGGATGAGAACATTACGTTACAGCAGTAGGGTTACTCCTCAGGATACAGATGGTGTTTAGGATAGGTTTAATATTATGCCTGAAGTGTATATGGTTTTTGTTTTTTGTTGAGGTTGGAGTTAGGGTTTATGTTGGGTTTAGGTCATGGTTTAGGGTTAAGGCTAGATCTAGGGCTAAGGATACGTTTAGATTTAGGACTAGGGCTCTTCCTAGGGTTAGTGTTAGCATTAGGTTGTATGATTATAGTTAGGGTTAGGGCTAAGGTTAGTAGTTATTTTTAATTTTGGGTTAGGGTTAAAGTTACGGCTAGGGCTAGGGCTAGGTTTTTTGGGCTAGGACTAGGGTTAGGAGTAGCGTTAGGGCTACGGATACCTATAGCAATAGTGCTAGTTTTCTTTTAGGGATGAGTATACTGCAAGGGTTAGGACTAGATCTAGAGTTATAGTTAGGCCGAGGTCTAACAACAGGCGTATGTCTGGTGTTAGGTTGAGCACTCGGGTCAGGGTTGGGTCTAATTTTCTTTTTAGGTTAAAAATTAGGGCTGGTGAAAGGTTTAACGATACCATATAGGTAGAGTTTAATATTATCGTTAGGGTTAGAGTGAGCTTAGTTTTTGGTGTTGAATTTAAGTTGGGAATGGGGTTGGTGTGTGGGCTTGTTTTGGCGTTGGGTTTGCTAATGTTTTGTTTTTGGAGTTAACTTCAAAGTTTTGGTGAGATTTCGGCTTTAGGTTGAGGTTAGGTTTCTGTTTGTTTTGGGTAGGTGTTACGGATAGGTTAATGTTAAGATTATGTTTAGGGTTTCGGTTTGTGCTGAAGTTGGGTTAGTGGTTGGGGTGGGGATAGGGTTACGGTTAGTGTGGGATTAGTGTTATAGTGCTAGTGACATGTTTAGTGTCAAGGCTTTGGCTAGGGTTAAGAATATGGCTAGGGTTTGGGTTAGGGCTAGATTTTGTTTTACTGTTAGGGTTATCGTTAGGGCTAGGGTTAAGGCTAGTTCTAGAGTTAGGGCTCAGGCTAAGGATAGGTTTAGGTCAAGAATTAGGGATACTGCTAGGGATAAATTCAGCGTTAAGGCTAGGGTTAAGAATTGGGCTAGGTTTAGGGTGAGAGCTAGATTTTCCTATATGGCTAGATTTAAGTTTAGGGCTAAGTTAGGTCTAGAGCGAGATGTGGGTCTTTGTCCAGTTTTAAGTTTAGCGTTAGTGCAAGGTGTGTGAATTAGGCCAGGGCTAATGTTGGTGTTAGAACTGAGTGTAGGAGTATGGTTATCATTAAGTGCAAAACTAGGGTTAGGTATAGGGATAAGGATAAGGATAGGGTTAGTACTAGAGCTAGGGATAGGGTAGATTTTCGTTTTGGGATTAAATCTGGGGTTCAGCTTGAGGTTGTGGTTTTGGTTTTTGGTGGTGTTGCTTTTAAAATAGGAGCTGTGATAAGTTTTTGGTTAGAGTTAGGGTTAGGATTGATATTAGGGTAGGGTAGGTGTTAGTATGAGGCTTATGGTTAGGTTTGTTTTTGCGTAAGGGTTGATGGTTGAGGTTGGGCTTGGGTTGGTGTTAGGGTTACGGTTAGGTTTATGTTTAAGATTAGATTTAGTGTTAGGGGTAAGGTCTAGTTTATTTTTAGGCTTAAGGTTAGGGTTTTCTGTAGTGTGGTGGTTAATGTCGGGGTTGTTGTGGAGATTCGGGTTTCTTTTGGATTTGGAGTTAGAGTTAATTTTAGCTTTGGGTTTGGTATTAGAGTTATTGTTAGGTTTAGTTTTAAGGATATGGGTTTGGTGTCTTGTTACGTTAGGCTTTAGAGTTAGAGATGGGCTTAGGGTTAGGTTTAGAGTTAGGGTAGCAGTTAGGGTTAGAGTTCTTGTTAAGGTTAGTACTTAATTAGTAGTTACGGCTATGTTTTGTTTTAGGTTTAAGTGTAGGACGACCATCCAATTGAAGGATAAGTTTACGTATACGGTTAAATTTTTGGTTAGAATTAGGATTAAGGTTATTTTAGAGCTAATGACATGGATAGTGTTAGGGTTCGTGTTAGAGTCACTCTAAGATTAGGAATAGTATTATTTGTAATTTTAAGTTTTTTGTTAAAATAGTATTGTGTGAGGATTCGGATTTGGGGTAGTCCTAATCCTAAAAATTGAAGTAGCATTAATGTTAAATTTAAGCATAATGTTAAGATTGGATTTGGTCTTGGCCCTAAGGATAAAGATTGTGTAAGGTTTAGATTTTGGGTTCCGCCTAACGCAAATGTCAGTGTTAAGGTTTGTGTTAAGGTTAAGTTTTGGCCTTAGCACAAAGATAGTGTTTGTGTTGGGTTTTGGGATTGGTCTAAGGAAAGGATAGAGTTAGTGTTAGGGTTTGGGTTAGGCCTAAGGACAAGGGTTAACGGTATGATAGGGTTAGGCTTAAGCTTAAGGCTTGTGATATAGTTGTTAGGATAAATTGTTGCCAAAGGACAAATTTAGTGTTAGCGTTAGTAAAAGGGTTAGTCTAAGAATAAGAATTGTTTCATGGTTAGGGTCCGTCTTGAGGTAACTTAGAATGTTAGTGGTAAATTTGGGTTTAGGTTTAAGCAAAAGGAGAGAGATAGATTGGGGTAAGGTTGGAGGTTCCCAGGTTAAGGCCCTGTTGGCCACAGCTGACGGGGAACATGTCCCGGAGTCCTACCAGCTTTTTCTGGAGTGGCTTTGCCTGATGCGAGCTGAGCACTTTTTATGCAGCAGGCTCCACGAGTGTGAGGACACCTGGAAGATGTCTCTTAATCCTAGCAGGCTTTTCAAGAGCTGTCTTGCCTGTCTCTATAAGAGCCAAATTCTGCTGAAGATTTTCGGGGTGGGGTGGAGAAGATGGTGCCCAGGAGCAGTACCAACCTTTTCCTAGACCCTTTATGGCAATAATTGATACTATGTTCTGCCACGGGAGCTGGCGGAGAGGTGTGTCTTGGAAGATATCTGGGAGTCTTACCACTCTTTTTTTGAGTGGCCATGCCCGGTGATAGCCGAACTCACAGTTGTTTTCTTGCTTCGGCGACGAGGATAGGGAAGTTGTCCTCTTCATATGAATAACGTTATGATTATTCTAAGTCTTAACACTATCCCTAATCTCATTTTGATCCTTTGACCTAACACAAAAAGTGAAACTATCATTCTTGGACCTAAAAATAATCAGAAAAATATTCTAATACTTAGCGCTAACGACAAAACTCACAAACTAGATTTATCCTTAGTCCTAAATATGAACCAAAATTTAGCCCTAGCACTAGTCCTAATTCTAGCCGTAACCCTAGCACTAGCCCTAGTCCTAGGCCTAAATTTAGCAAAAGAACTAGCACTAAACCTAACCCTAGCCTTAACACTAACCCTAGACCTTAGCCTTAGCCATAGCACTACCCCTAGCCTACTCTTAGCCCTGAACTTAGCCTTAGCCCTAAAATGAGGTCTAATCCCAAATTTCCCCTTTTTATCACCCAATTCTAACCCTAACAACTAAATCCCTAACTCTACCACTAATTCATTTTTCCCCACAATTTTTATTAATATACAAAAGTAATACATAGTATTTACAATAAATTTGGGTGTTTCGTACATCTGTGTATCACATCGACTTCACAACCCCTTCCCATCATTTATCCTCCCACCCACTACCTGTACCTCAGGGACTTCTTATTGTTACAGAGAATGTCTGCCTTCTGGTATTTCCAAGTCTGAGAAACCATACAGTGTTTAACATATTAATCTTCCACGCTTAAGTTATTTCACTCAAGTCACCACTCTACCTCAGCTTCCTGTTCCTCTAATGGGTTCACAGTAGTTAGATCTTGATATCTCTTTTCTGAATCCAACCAATCCCTTTATTGGAATACTCACCGAAAGTTTACTTTTATATACTTTCCTACAACATCGTTGTTATTGTTAAACCTGGCCTTAACCACCAGCTCACACTAGAAAATAATTATAAGCATGCAGTTCAAAAGACTAGTTAATTTGGGAGACAGAAAAAAAATAAAATTCAACTGCCTTAGCTAATAATGGAAGATGCATATTTGTACATTCACAAGGTTATTTTTACAACAATCACTTTCCTTAGGATAAACTTTCATTAGTGACCTAATAATTGAATTGCTACAACAAAACAATGTCAAAACCATATGACGTTACTAAGTTAAATGAACATAAATCTATACCACAAAAATATACTTAAAGCGAAAGACATAAAGACAAATCTAGTTATTTCAGAGTATCCTAAATATTGTTATCTTATTTACTAATATTTCACTGATAACTATTGGTGTAGCTCTTCAGCTGTCAGTTTTATTTCTCGCTTTAATTCCTGTTTTCAATCACTGAATTTTTGGGCACAGAAGTTTTTGCCATATTCATCTTTATTTACCCTGTCATCATCGCCTGGGGTTTTAGGTCTTTTTGTAGATTTGTAACTGCGCTTCCCCATTTCTTCTTTGGTCTCCTCTAATTTCCTTTCTAAGCTTGCTTTGTGCGTAGCTAAGTGTTCTTGTAGTTCTTGCGCTGTCCTAGTTCCAGTTTTGCTTCCTCGTATGATTCCTGCTTTAATTCCAGCTTTAATTCACTGACTATCAGGGCCCATAAGTCACCATCCTTCTTGCCCATCTCTTCCTTGGCTTCTTTGGGTTCTGCCATGTCAGCACCCCTTGTACCCTCCCCTGGGGAGTCAGTTCTTTTTGTACAAATTTGTTATCATGTTTCCCCATAGTTCTGCTACCTCTGACTGTCTCTGCTTTGCAGGAATGAGAATGGTTCCGGCTGATGTCACTGCCTGAGACGGCATTTGAGCCAGGTTTCTAATCTAATTCTAATTCTTTTCTAGGGGGAGTGCACGCTGCGTTTGTAATAGACACACTTGCGTGTTGGTGTTTCTGAGGCTGGCTAGGGCCACCTGCAGCCAATCATTCCCACCAGTCCGGATCCACGCTTAACCTCGGGCTGAGGGTCTGGCCTCAGGACCTTGTTTGTGATCTGTGGGTGCTGGCAGAGCGGGGCCAAGCCAAGTGGGCTGCTTCTGACCAGCACACAGCATCTTCTTACAATGTTGTGTGCTCCAACCTGTCCCAGCTTCGTTCAGTCAGAGGTTCAGGTCCCTGCGAGCTTTCTTCCTTCCACTGATGCCTGAGATTTGCCACCAGCTGCTGTGGCTTCCTGGATTGTGGGGATGCTTTTTTTTTTTTGCTCCAGTTTTGATGATCCTTAGGAGTTTCTGGCTTCTTGCAGGTCGCCTTTCAGATTTCGATGTTGTTCCTCTCTTTCCCAGCTACACCAAACATACTTTTTCTATCTTCTTTACTATTTAAGTGAGTTGATGAGAAGATATTGTGCAGTGCTATTACTCAGCTGCCATCTTGACCGGAAGACAGCTAAGACTAATTCTAATCCTACCCTAACCCTCACACTAATCCTACCCCTATCTCTAGTCCTAATCTTAACTCTAGCCTTTGCCTTAACCCTTGCCTCAGCCGTAGCATTAGCCCTAGAAATAACCCCAGCATTAGACCTAGTCCTAAAGCCATCGCTAGCCCTAGGCCTATCCCTAAACCGAGCACAGGCCTAACTTGAGCCTTAATAGCCTTGCCCTAGCCCTAGCCCTAACCCTAAACCTAGTCATAGCCCTAGACCTAACACTAACCCTAGGACTAAACTTAGCCCTAGCAGTAGCCCTAACGCTAATCCTAAACATAGCCTGAGCCCTAACCCTAGACCTGGCTCTAACACTAGACCTAGGTCTAGCCCTAGCTATAACCTTGGCCCTAGTCTTAGCCCTTACCCTAACCTTGACCATAAACTGAAGCCTAAGCCAAAATTTTCCCTAGCTATGACCCAATATTAACCCTAACTGCTAAAACCCTAGCAATAACAATAACAATAACCCCATAATAACCGTAACGATAATCACAAAAGCAACGCCAGCAAAAACCTCAACACAAACCCTAACCCTAAATCTAACTGTAACCCTTAACCGAACCATAACCACTACCCTAAACCCAACTTTAAACCTTTCCCCAACCATAAAATGAATGCTAACACCAACTCCAATCATAATCCCCAAAACAACGCCAAAGGCAGCCCCAATGTCAACCCCAAACCAAACCCAAAAACCAAACCTAAAACCAGCCCCACAAGAACACCAACTCCAAAACCAAACCTATCCCTAACCCTAAACCTAAAATGACCTAATAATAACCCCTTCTCAATGCTAACACTTATTCTTTACCTAAAACTAACCCTAATCCTAGCCCTAACCTTAAACCTATCCCTAAACCTAATCCTAATCCAAACCCCAAACTGAAACCTAGGCCAAAATTTTCTCTAGCTATGACCCTATACTAACACTAACCCTAACCTCTAAAGCCCTAACCCTAATCCTAACCTTAAACCTAGCTGTAACCTTAACTTAAACACCAATACAAACACTAACCCTAGCCTTAGCATAAATCCTATACCTAAATTTAGCCCTAGTGGTATCCCTAGCCCTAACCCTAGCACTAGAACTAACCTAGCCTTAGACCTACCTTTACAACAAACCTAGCACTAGCCCTAGCCCTAGGAATAACCATAACACTAACCCTAAACCTAACCTTAACCCATTCTTTAACTCCAACCCTAACCACAACCCCTACCACAACCACAACCCCAAACACAACCCTAACCAAACCTCAAAACCAAACCTAACACCACCCCAACCCCAACCCACCCCAACACCAAAGCCAACCCCAACATTAAATCTAAGCTTAACAGTCCTAATATGAACACCTACCCTAATGTTAAGCCTAAACCAAACACTAAACCTAATCTTAACCCTAAACCTAATCCTAGTCCTAGACCTAGCCTTAAACCAATCCCTAAACCCTAGCTCTAGCCCTGACCATAACACCAAACCTAGCCCTAGCCCTAGCCTTAAAACTAAACCTAAACTTAGCCCTAGCACTGGCCCTACACCTGACCCTAAACTTAGCCCTATAACTAGTACTGGCCCTAGCCCTCACCCTAGTCCTAACCTAATCCTAGTCCTAACCAAAGCCCTAACCTTAGCACTAACACTAACCCCAACCTAACAGTAACACTAACTCGACTTAGCCTTACACGAAAACATAAACCCTAACCCCAACCCTAGCCGTACCCAAGCCCTTACCATAACCCTAGACCTAGCCCTAGACGTAAACTTGTAGTTAGGGCTAGGGTTAGGGTTAGGGATAGGGCTATTGTTAGGGTCAAGATTAGCGTTAGGGCTTCATCTGAGGCTAGATCTAGGGTTAGTGCTAGGCTTAGGACTAGGGCTAGGTCGAGTTCTAGGTATAAACCTAGAGCTACATTTAGGTCTTGGTGTAAGGTTAGGTTTATCCTTAGGGTTAGGTCTAAGGCTAGGTCTTGGGCCAAGGTTATGGTTAGGGTTAAGGTTAGGTTTAGGGCTAGGGCTAGGGTTAGGGCTAAGTCTGGGGATAAGGCAATGATTAGATTTCGGTTTAGGGCTCTGCCTAGGGCTAGTGTTCGGATTAGGTTTAAGGAATGTAGTTAGGGTTAGGGCTAGTGTTATGGTTAGGGTTAGGGCTAGGGCCACGGTAATGGTCAGGACTAAGGCTAGGTTCAGGGTTAGGACTAGGGTTAGAGTTAGGGCTAGGTTTAGGGCAAGGGCTATGGTGAGGATGAGGGCTAATGCTAGAGCTAGGCCTAGGTCTATGTTTATGGTAGGTTTAGTTCTAGGGCTAGGGTTAGGTTTAGGGTTATGGCTAGGTCTAGGTCTATGTTTAGGCTTAGGGCAAGGGCTAGGGCTATTGTTAGGGTTAGGATTTAGTGCTAGGGCTAGGGTTAGTTTTTGGGTTAGTTCTAGGATTAGGAATAGGGCTAGGATTAGGTTTAGGGTTAGCATTAGTCTAGGCGTTAATATTGGAATTAGGTTTAGGGTTAAAGTTGGGGTTGGGATTGGGGTTGGGGTTTGTGTTAGGGTTGCAGCTGTGGTTGTGGTTGCGATTTTGTTTGGTTTTGGGTTTAGGTTTTGGGTTAGATTTAGGTTTAGGGTCAGGGTTTGAGTTACGTTTATGTTAAGGGTTAGGATTAGGTTTAATGTTTGGGTTTGTGTTGTTTTAGGTGTTGGGGTTTGGGTTTGAGTTAGGTTTAGTGATAAGGTAGAGTAAGTGTTGTGGTTAGGGTTATGGTTAGGATTAGGGCTGGGTTTAGGTCTAAGACTGGGGCTAGGTTTCAGGATAGGGTTAGTGTTAAGGCTAGGGGTAGGTTTAGGGCTAGGGATAGGGTTAGGGCTAGGGTTAGGGTTAGGGTTAGCGCTAGGGTCACGTGTAGGCCTACATTTAGGGCTATGGTTCTGTTATGCACTAAGGCTAGCTCTAATACTAGGTTTAGAGTTAGGTTTAAGGTTTGGATAGGGTTAGCGTTTCTTTAGATTTAGTGTTAAGGTTAGTGTTATGGCTAGGGTTAAGTTTAGGTTTATGGTTAGCATTAGGGTTATTGCTATGCCTAAAGCTAGGCCTAGGGCTCGGTTTAGGGTTAGGGTTAAGCTTAGGTTAGGTTTAGGGCTTTGGGCAGGGCTACAATTAAAGGTAACTGTAGGGCTATTGTTAGGGTTTTTTTACGGTTAGATTTTAGGGTTAGGTTTAGAACTTGGTTTAAGTTTAGGGGTTACGGTTAAGTTTACGTCTAGGGTTAGGGCTAGTGTTAGGGTTCAGGCTATGTCTAGGGCTAGTGTTAGGTCTGGTGATAGGTATAGGGCTAGGTTTATGGCTAGGAGTAGGGCTAGGCCTTGGGTTAGTATTAGGTTTAGAGTCAGGTTTAGGTCTATGGTTAGGTTTGGGTTTATGGTTAGAGTTAGGGCTAAGGCAAGGGCTAGTGTTGTTAATGCCAGTTCTAGCGTTAGGGATAGGTTTGGGTGTAGGGCTAGGCTAGGGCTAGGGCTCGTTTCATGGTTAGGGCTAATGTTAGAATTGGGTTAGGGCTAGGGCTCGGGTTTGGGATAAGTGACCAAGCCTGCCCAGTCAGTCAATGGTTGCTCGAGTGGGAGAGTGCAGATTAAAAAATAAAAAACATGGACTCTTGCAAGCGACACTGCAAAAGACACTTTATTTTTTACAGTTTTTCCTCTTATACCCAGTTGTTTACTGGCTTCCACATTTCCCCATCCATGCTTGCTAAGAACAAAGAGCAGACCAAGGTATGCTTCTACATTTCCCTATCAAAGCTCGTTAAGAACAAAGAGTAAGTCAAGGTGTGATGAAGAGCATCAAGCTTAGTCTGAAACTACAGGTAGTAAACTCTGCCGAGGTCTGCGATGCTGAGGCTCTAGGGTCCTGTGAGCCCCAACATCTTCCCCATTTTTATTTTTTTAATTGCAAGGCTTTATTGGTGGAGACTGTGCCTCTCTTAGCTGTTCTCCTTACAGTCAGGACTTACCCGTCATCAGACTACATGCAGCGTGTCATGTATCCTGTTTCAGGCTGTTTTAACTGTAGAGAAATCTTAACAGTCTTTGACTACCAGCTTAATTACACACCAAAGCCAGGGTTTTTGCTACGTAGCTTAAGACCATGAATTGTATCGGCCAGAGTTTTGAAACCTTCCATTCCACTGAAAACAATACAAAGAAGAATCAAGCCTAAAATTAGTAACATTTCTCCCAGTACACTTAATCCATACAACATGCGGGAAAAATCTGGCCAGGAGGTAAACATACCTTTCAACTCATATTCAATGGTGTAGAATCCTTTAGATTTAGAATCTCTCTATGTAATTCTCATAAGTCTAGGGAAAAGTTCTCATGACTCCAAATATCTTGCAAATGTTGTTGAACATTTTCCCACCCATGGGTGCTCTCACTATAAGCCTTAGAAGTAACACAAATTTATTCCTAATGATCATGACATTGTAAATGAGACTTAACCTCAACCTTTCAAGTTGATTTCCCCAAAAATTTACAGTTGAAAACAAAGCATCTAACTTTTGCTCTATCTTTAAATCAATATCTTCCTGAGTCCCTAAGGTCTGAGTAACATTTTTAGTCAAAACGTTAACATATCGAGCCTTTTGAATCTCCTCAGTCAAGGCAACAGCAGCAGTAGCTGCAGTGGCAATGACTGTGACTGACGCAACAATTCCAGCAATAACTAGCCCAACCACTCTTTTTTTGGCAATTCAGTGCCTTTGTAAGTTCAAGAAATATCTGAATTCCGGGATAGAATACCATTCATCACTAACATTTACACGAAGCAGTACATAAGATGGTTGTTTTAAAATCATTACCTTAGTTTTCCTAGGAAGGTTAGTAATACGATTAGCCAAATTACAATTAATACAGGTAACGTTAAATTGTCCATTATTTTGACATATAATAGTCAAATTGCCTACTAACAATACATAGGGAGTGTCGACACAAGTAGATACATTTGGTTTTTTAAGCATATTTGCAGGATATGGTTCTATTTCATCCATAACCACCCCTAATTTCCAAATGTACAATTGTCTCTGCCCAGAATCATACGACTACATTCCCACCGACAATTTGTGTTCTGTTACACTGGAGGGAGAAGCGGTGGAGGAAGAGGAAGATAAATCCACTGGATTTGACCAGTCCCGGATATATCGAGAAGTCCTAGTTATGTTTATCTGAACAGCCTTTTCACTTACGCATCTTTGCCATGAAACTGTCTTATTAGAACATTTAAGAGCTCCGCAGGTATGAAAAGCGTGTGGATGTAATTCAGAGTACGTATGTGTAAGAAGAGCTCCCCTTACGGCAGATGGGCAGGATGTTATGGGCTTTCGTTGTCTGGTGCTTAGAGCGACTGTGACAAACCCGGAGACAGATTCTTGCTTCACAAAACACAGCGGTATCAAGTGTCTTATGCCCGTATAAGTGTAAATTTTACTGATTAGTTCCATACCACGTGAAACAGGAGGAAAATCAAGCATTCTGGTGTCATTAACAATGACTAATTTCTACTTGCTCCCATGTAGCAGGATGTAACAAAGGAGGGTCTGGTACAAAAGCCCCATGAGTTTTTTTCTTCACTCTCGGATATCAGCATCATCTCCAGGATCAGCAGCCACAGGAACTTGTTTAGCAGTCCGGACCAGTCGTTCAGGTAGCCACCGAGCAAGATCTTCTTCCTGTGAAATAACACAAACATGACCTCCTTCCCATATCAATACAGGGTCGGGTCCATCCCATTTTCCTGTTATTGGATTTTTCCAATGTATGTAAGCAGGATGCAAATTATTTTGAAAATGCCAGAACTTATCTGCTTCAATGTGTCACTTAGCACCCAAATTAAATAAATTAAGACAAAAAGAACATGTGATCATTGAGTATGTGGAGTCGGGGCATATGACTTTCCCCTTTTTATTTTTCTAATTGAGCTTTTAATGTTCTTTGAGCACGTTCAATATTTCCTTGGCTCTGTGGGTTGTACGGTATTCCTGTTTTATGGTTAATATCAAAAGACCGGCAAAAGGACTGAAAAGCTTTACTTGTATAGCCAGTACCATTATCAGTTTTAATATATTTTGGAACACACATGACAGCAAAAGCTTTTAAGCAATGAGCAATTACATGGTTTGGAGCTTCACCAGTAGCCAGAGATGCAAAAAGATATCTTGAAAACCTATCTATGCTAACATGTACATACCTTCAATGACCAAATTCAGAAACATGTGTGACATCCATTTGCCACAGTTGAACCCATGTGAATTTACTCCCAAATGAGGCACAGTCAAAAATTTTGGACATGCGTGACATTGTTTAATAATCTGACGAGCTGCTTCTCGAGTAATTTTAAATTGATGTAAAAGGCACCTATTATTATTAAATGGCATGTGATTGTTGTGCAAGGTTTTCTGGCAAAAGTGTTACTGCAACTAGACGAGTCAATGTATCAGCACGAGCATTTCCTTTACCCAAGGGTTCTGACAACTGAGAATAAGCTCTAATGTGTCCTATATAATAAGGCAATCGTCGTCTTCTCATCCAGAGTTAGATTTCTAAAAATAACAGTAAAACATGAGAGTAGCACTTATTGTTCCATAGTTTCCAGCAAAGGCACGAGAAATATATTGACTATCAGTATATAGACTAAAGGCTTTGATCACATAGGTTAGAAAATACAGCAGCAACTGCTTTTAATTCAATAATTTGAGCTGAAGCAGGGGAACAATTTATAACATTATCTTTATTATCAATAGTAAAAGAAACCTTTCCGTTAGAAGAGCCATCTGTATATGCCATAAGAGCATTTTTAATGGGCTATTGTCTTACATTTATAGGAAATAAAAAGGAATGGGCTGTGGCATATTGTAGCAATTTATCTTTATGATAGTTATTATCAATACATAAAAACAAGCAAAGGCTATTGCCCATGTGTCGGCAGTCTGTATTAACCAATCAATCTTTTTGAGTATAAAATAATAAAGATGGCATCCAAAATATTTTTTGGACTTTAGATTTTTGCACTATCATTGCCACAGCCTCATAGTAAGGAGTTACGTTCTTTGCAGGGAAACCTGGCAAGTGTATCCACATCAATGGCTTGTCATGCCAGATAACCGCAGTAGGTGTATGAATATTGGCTAAAACACAAACACCCCAAGGTTGGGAATAATCAGTATAGGTAGTGGGGTTGTTGCTCAATAGCTCGTGCTACCTCTGCTAGAGCCTGTGTTGCCTCAGCCGTTAGAAATCAAGGGAAATTAGGGATGGAAGGTCCCTGAAGGAGAGTAAACTAGTGTTTAAGATTACTCGTGGTTAATTTTAAATAAGGACACAGCAAATTAGTGTCTCTTAATAATTTTTGAAAACGATTTAAAGTTTTTAAATTATCCATACGCAATTGTATCTTTTGAGAATTAATTGTCCTGGGATAGAGGAGATGTCCTAAATATTGATATGGTAAATAACGTTGAATTTTTTTCTTGGGCTATACTAAGGCCACATCTAAATAAAGAGTCTTGTAGTGCATCATAAACTTGTAACAAATCAGGTTCTGATTTAGAAGCTAATAAAATATCATCCATATAGTGAATAATAGTAATATGGCGATAACTATCTTGAATAGGCTCAATAGCTGAAGCTACAAATTTTTGGCATATTGTAGGACTGTTTGCCATGCCCTGGGGTAAAACTTTCCATTGATACCTTTTCATTGGTTGTTGATAATTTATAGAAAGGACACTAAAGGCAAAGCGTTTACAATCATCCTTATGTAAGGGAATTGCATAAAACAGTCCTTTTAATCTATGACTATGTTATAAGTATCGGCAGGAATAGTTGCGTGAGAAGGCAGCCCAGGCTGTAGTGTTCCCATAATTTCCATGCTTTTAACTTCTCTCAAATCTTGAAGCAGCCTCCATTTACCAGATTTTTTTCTTTAGTACAAAATGGGTGAATTCCAGGGAGACTTAGAAGCTCTATGTGACCACTGTACAATTGCTCCTGCACTAGCTGTTCAGCAGCTGCCACCTTTTCAGTTGTTAAGGGCCCCTGATCAACCCATACAGGGGAATCACTCTTCCAAATGATTTTGTCGGCATGGGGTACAGGCACTTCCGCAGCCCTTAGGGAAAATACCCTAAGTCCTGTCATAAATGATTGCTAGGCAAATGGATCGGGTCCTTTACTCCTTGTCCAAACTTTCCTAATACCTGAACAGGTAGATATCCTTGATCCATCATTTGTTGCCAAACAACATTGCTGGCGGAATAAAGATAAACTCCCATACATTGCATAACATCTCTTCCCCATATATATACAGGCAATCCAGGGATTATATACGATTGAAAATGTCCAGAATGTCCTTCATCATCTTCCCAAAATAAATGATCACTGCTCTGCAGAGGACTTTTTGATGTCCTATTCCTTTCAGCTGTGTACATTGTTTAGGCCAGTTTTGTGGCCAATGTTTATGAGCATAACAGAAACATCAGCTCCAGTGTCTAACAGGCCTAGAAACGACTTACTTTGTATCTTTAAAGTTAGTTCAAGCCTTTGTGCTGTTACAGCTTGCAATAAGCATCAGAGGAACCAAAGCCTTGTTGTCCTCTCTTTTTTGTTGACTCATTTTTAGAAGGGGTTAAAGGCAAAAATTAAGGTCTGAGCAATTATCTGACCTGCTGAGATGGTAGATATACCAAGGGGAGATGATACCATTAACTGTATTTCACCCGTATAATTACAGTCTATAACTCCTGGGGCAAGAATAATTCCTATCATTGTTGAATTACTGCTTCCTAATATAAGTCCTACAGTTTGAGGCTGTAAATGCCCGTAAACTCCTGTTGGAAGCGCTTGAATTTCCATTTCAGGGGTTAATACTGTGTAGATGGAGGGACTGAGGTCCAGTCCTGCGCTTCCTGGGTTTGCTCTAAAGAGGTCTTGAATGGATTGTTTTGCTGGGGGAGAAACTGTATTGCCCCATAACACTGTTGCTCCGTGGAGGGCCCCTCCTCCCATTTCCCCAAGGGATAGTATTACCCAAATTATCCCATTTTGATTTACATTCCTTTGCCAATGTTTATTTTTCTTACAGCGAGCTCGCAGTCCTGGCTGTTTTGGCAGTTCAGGAGATTTACCGAATAATTTATAAGGGCAAGATTTAATTTGATGGCCCAATTGGCCACATCCATAACAACTACCGGGGGGCCAGTTATTTGCTGAGGCTTTTTCTTTTGCTGAAATAAAATTTTTTACTGTTTTTCCTTGAAGGGCTAAGCCTTGAGTGTAAGAAGGACCAGTGTCTGCACAATGTTGGATATAATCAGATGTAGTTCCTCGTTTTTTAAGTGGGCGGATAGCCGCTTGACAGGCAGAATTAGCATTTTCATATGCCAATTGTTTAATCAAAAGCATCCCAGCTTCTGAATCTCCAAAAACCTTTTCAGAAGCCTGCAAGAGTCTGTTAACGTATTCCTGAAAAGGTTCATCAGGCCCTTGTCTAATTTTAGAAATGTCACAAAAAAAAGAGCCCTTAGATGGCAACATTGTCCAAGTCCTCTTTGCAGATGCATTAATCTGAGCATAAACACCTGGGTAATATATAAGTTGACCCTCTCCAGCCAGCATATCATAATTAATCTGCTCATTATTAGCGTGAGCATTTGCTTGAGCAATTTTTTGGCATTGCTCTGCAAATTCAGTTTTCCGTGATAAATAATCACCTCCGGAAAGACAGGCCTTAGCAAGATTTTTCCAGTCTCGGGGGGAGGAGATTTTGTATACTCAGTTCTTCTAATATAGACAAAGTAAAAGTAGCAGTCGACCCATACTGAACACATACAGCTTTTAGTTCTTTTAGCTGTTTAAAAGGCAATGGGCAATGCAATGGAATTACATTGCTCTGTGCATCAGTTTCTTCGATTACCGGGCACTGCAAATGAAATCATTTAACATCTTCCCCCTAATCTATAGCCCTTTGGATTCCTGCCTGTAATGGGGACAATACCTTTTGACGATTTCCGAAACAAGGACTGAGGAGGAGTGTCTTTGGGTCTCATCTGAGCCACCAAGGGATCCCCTGGAGGGAATAGTTTCGGGGGAGGTTCTGGGGGTATTTCAGTAGGATTTAAAAGCGATTTTAGTTGTTCTCGATGCTGAGTTATCCCGTTCTCAAACTGCTTTAAATGATGTGAGAGTAGATTTGCAAGATCAGCTTCAAGAACATTCGGATGGGTAGGCCCGTCTCAGTTAAGACATTGATCAGCCTCCCTCTAGGGGTCTGCTTCATCCCTGGGATCAAGGGGCTTAGGGGCAGAAAGAGGTTTCCACTTAGAATCCCCCGTCTTTATCACTAACAGCTTTTGGTCCTTATGACGAGGATCCAAGGCGTCTCTAATCAAAGACCAGACTTTGAGAGAATTAGCAGGAACCTTTTCTGTTCCATTGTCAGCGTAAAAGTATTCTATATTTTCTCCAACATTTTCCCAAGTATCTAAACACACCGTTCCTCTCTCTGGGAACCATGGGCACAAACCTTTTACAAATTTTAAAAATTGCTGCAGCTTCTTTTTTGTTACCTTAATTCCCCGGGGTTTTAACATATCTTTCAACATGCATACGAACAATATTCTACTGTTTGCTTGTCCCATTTCCTTACGGCCATTTTTACCTTATTTTTCTCTTTTCTCTTGTTTCCGTTTCTGAGAGCTCCTCCCTGGCGGTTTCCGTCACTGATTCCCCCCGTACTCGAGCCCCACGTTGGGCGCCATATGACCGAGCCTGCTCAGTCAGTCAAAGGGTGCTCGGAGTGGGAGAGTGCGGATTAAAAAATAAAAAGCATGGATTCTTGCAAGGGACACTGCAAAAGATACTTTGTTTTTTACAGTTTTTTTCTCTTATACCCCAGTTGTTTACACGCTTCCACATTTCCCCATCAATACGTGCTAAGAACAAAGAGCAGACCAAGGTATGCTCGACATTTCCTTATCAAAGAACGTTAAGAACAAAGAGCAGGTCAAAGTGTGAGGAAGAGCATCAAGTTTAGGCTTAAAGTACAGGTAGTAAACTCTGCCGGGGTCTGCGATGTTGAGGCTCTGGGGCCCTGAGGACCCAAACAGCTAACTCTAGGGCCAGGGTTATGGATAGGGCTAGGGTTATGGATAGGGCTAGGGCTAGGCTTAAGCCTATGGCAACGGCTCATGTTATGGTTAGGACTAGTTCTAGAGTTAGGGATAGTGTTGGGCGTACGTCTAGGGCCAGTGTTAAGTATAGAGTTAGCATTAGTTTTGGGATTAATATTATGGTTAGGTTTAGGGTTAGTGTTGGGGTTGGGGGGTTGGGGATTGATTTGGGTTCGGGGTTGTGGTTGGGTTTGGGGTTGCGGTTGGGGTAAGGTTTGGTGTTTGAGATCGGGTTAGGGTTGTGTTAGGTTTAGGGTTAAGGTTAGTGTAGGGATTACTTTTATATTATAGGTTAGTGTTAGGTAGAGTGTTAAGGTTTGTGCTGAGTATGGGGTTGTTGTTACTGTTAGAGTTAGTGTTTAGTTAGGGCTAGGTTTAGGGTTAGGGCTCGATTTTGGGCTAAAGCTAGGTTTAGGACTAGGGTTAGGGCTAAGGCTAAGTCTAGATCTAGGGCTAGGTTTATGGTTAGGTTGAGGCCTAGGCTTGGTTCTATAGCTTGTTTCATTGTTAGGGCTAGGGTTAGTGTTAGGTTTAGGGTAAGAGATAGGGTTAAAGATAATACGGTTACGTTTAAATTTAGTCTTTCTATTGGGTTTGGGGTTAGGGTTGGGTTTGCAGTTGGGTTAAGGTTTAGATTTAGAGATCGGGTTTGGTTTGCTTTAGGTTTAAGGTTAAGGTTAGGGTAGGGGTTTTTGGATTAATTCGTAGGGTTAAGTTTAGGGTTAGTTTTTGTGCTGAGGTTGGGGTTGGTAGTTAGACGTAGTTTTTAGGTAGGATTAGGGTTAGAATTAGTGCTAGGTTTTAGGCTAGGCATAAGGCTAGGTCTAGCGCTAGGTCTATTGCTATGTTAAGGATTAGGATTAAGTCTAGGGCTGTCTAGGACTAAGGCTAAGTTTAGGGTTAGGTTGAGGCCTAGGGCTAGGTTTGGGCTAGGGCTAGTGCTAAAACTAGGGTTAGGTCCATGGTTAGGTTTAGGACTAGGAGCTAGTTCTAGGACAAGGCAAGGTATATGGTCAGGCTTTGGTTATATTTAGTGCTAGTGCTAGGTCGAGGATAAATGGCAGGGTTTTGTTTACGGGTATGGCTAGGGTAAGGACTGGTGTTAGGGTTAGGGTTTATGGTTAAGCCTAGAGCTATCACTTTGGTTAGAGTTTGGGTTGGAATTGGGGGTAGAGTTAGGCCTATAGTTAAGGTTAAGTTTAATGTTAGGGGTTAGGATAAGGTTTGGGATAGAACTATGGCTAGGGCTAAGGTTAGTGTTAAGGCTTTAGACTATGGCGAGGGTTAGCATTAGGACTTGGGTTATGGTTGGGGCTAGGTTTAAGGATAAGTTTAGGTTAAGGTTAATAGGTTTAGGGTTAGGGCTGAGTTTAGGTTTGCCTTTGCTGTTGAGGTTCGCCTTGTGGCTTTGGTTGGGGTTCCTGTTGTGGTTAGGGTTAGGGTTAGGTTAGGGTTTAGGTTAGAATTGATATTAGGGTAAGAGTTTGGGTTAAGGTTCGTTTTGGGGTTGGGTTTTTTTTTGGTGTTTAGTTGGAGTTGAATTTGTGTTGGTGCTAGGGTTTGGGTTAGGTTTGGGTTAGGTTTAGGTTTAGGAATAGGTTTAGTGTTAGTATTCATGTATGGTTTGGTTTTAGGTTTACGGTTTTAGGTAGTGTTGTGTATAATGTTGGGGTTGAGATTCGTGTTGGCTTGGTCTTTTTGGTTAGGTTTAGGTTTAGGGTTGGGTTTGGGGCTAGGGTTAGTTTTAAGTTTAGGGTAGGGACTAAGTGTAGGGTTAGGTTTAAGTTTACGGTTAGATTATGTGTTTGGGTTATGATTGGTTTTGGGGTAAGGGTAAGGGTTTGATTTATTGTTAGTGTATGCTATAGAATTTCCATTAGTGTTAGTGCAGAGGTTACAGTTGAGTTTGCGGTTGTTGTAGGAGTTCGTGTTAGCGTTACGGTTAGAATGACGGTAGGGGTTAGGGTTCTTGTTAGGGTTGGTATTTGGCTCTTAGCTCTTAGGGCTATGTTTTGGTCTAGTGAAGGGCAAACATCAATTTGAGGGATCGGTTTACTGTTAGGTTAAGTTTTATGGTTAGGATTAGGGTGAGGGCTAAGTTAAGGTTAGTGTAGCTGCTAAGGATAAGGATAGTGTCATGGTCTGTTTTAGCGTCACTGTAAATTATGGACAGCGTTATGTTTAGGGATAGAGTATTGTAAGAATACGGATTGTGTTAGAGTTCGGTTTGGGGTAGTTTTAAGCCTAAGGATCTTGGTAACATTAAGGTTAAATTTTGGCCTATGTTTAAGCATAGAGTTAAGATTGGAGTTGGTGTTAGCCTTAAGGATAGTGATAGTGTTAGGTTTAGGTTTTGGATTTTGCCTAACGCTAATGACAGAGTTAGGGTCAAAGTTAGTTTTAAGCCTAGGCCTAAGCATTAAGATAGTGTAGGGTTTTGGGTTTGATCTAAGGAAAGGCTAGTGTTAGTTGTAGGGTTTGAGTTAGGCTTAAGGACAAGGACAATGTTAATGGTTGGTTAGTGTTAGGCTTAACACTAACACTTAAAGCTTAGCTTTAGGATTGTGTTATATTTAGGATGGTTTTTGGCCAAAGGATAAATTTAGTGTTTGTTTGTATAAGGGTTAGTCTAAGAATAAGGATGATTTTATGGTTAGGGTCAATCTTGGGGTAACATAGAGTGTAAAGGTTTTTTGGAATTAGGGTTAATCAAGAAGAGAATGTTAGGGCTGTGTAGTGTGAGAACTAATATATGTCTAGAGGATGCCAGGTTCTTCCTAAGGCTCCATTGGCGAAAAGCTATAGGGAAGATGTTCGTGAGTTTTACCAGCCTGTTCTGGAGTGGCAATGCACAGAGCTACAGGAGCCCAGGTTCAGCTGCAGGACCTAGCATCGAGGTTCCGTGCGTAAGGTATCCATGTGTCCTATAAACCTTTTCTCGAGCAGTCCTGCTTGGGCCTCGCTGAGTCTCTCTTCTCCCACAGGCTCCAACACCGTGAGGCCTCCAGGAAAATATATGGTAGTCCTAGCATGCTTTTCCGGAGCTGTCCTACTTAGCTGTTGCCGATCCACATTCTGTTGAAGCACTTGCTGGTGCGGGCAGAAGGGACGGTGACCAGGAGCAGTACCTGCCTTTTCCACAGCGGTCGTTTCCAGCACTAGCTGAGCCCAGGATCTGCCCCAGGACCCCAGGGAGCAGGGCAGTGGAAAGATGTGTGGGTACCCTTACAACCTTTACTGGAGCGTACCTTCCAGGCACTAAGCATTGTCAGGTTCTGCCATGGGCCCTGGAAGTGAGGGGATGCATGGAAGACAGTGATCCTCCCCAGCGTTATTGTAGCCTATGTTCTGCGGCTGGAGCTGTGAAGCTATGTGGGTGTCCTAACAGCCATTTCCTGAGAAGCTTTGCCCGAGGATGGCCAAAAACACTTTCTTCCCCAGTTTCCTAGGTGGTAAGATGCCGGGAAGACGACCTTTCTATATCAGTAGCATTATGCTTATGCTTAGTCCTAACACTCTTCCTAGCCTCATTTGGATTCTTTGACCTATCCCCAAGAATGATAGTGAAACTATCCTTCGTGGACCTAAACTTAATCCTAACAATATTCTAATAGCTCTAACCACAATCCTCAAACACTAAACATCTGTTTAGCCCGACCCCTAATCCTAACTTTAGCATAAGCCATAACCCAAATGATATCGCTAACCTTGGCTTCGCCCTAGTCACAGACATAATGCTATCCCTTCCCTAGCATTAGGCCTAGCCCTAAATTTAGCCCTAAACTGAACCCTAGAAATAGACTTAGTCCTAGGCCTAACCTTAATAATAACCCTCGCCTTAGACCTAACCCATGCCTTGACCCCAACCCTAGTCATAGTCCTAACTTTAGCCCTAACCAAATCCCTGACCTTGAACTAACCTTGCCCCATCACTGTCTTAGCCTTAGCCCTAACTGAAGCCCTAGGCCTAAACCTGATCCTAGCCATAGACCTGTACCTAAATCTATCACTAACTCTAACTCTAGCCATATCGCTAAACTTATTTTTAGCCCTAAACAAAGTCATAGCTTTCGTCTTAACACAACACCTTGCCCTAAACGTACCCAGAGCCTTAAATTTAGCCCAAGCCATAAACTAAAGTCTAGGTCTAAATTTTTCCTCGTTATGACCCAAAGCTATCATTGTCGCCAAAAACCTTCACTCTAACACTATTCCTGAACAAACCATAATCCTTACCTTATCCCTAAACCTAACCCTAAGAATAACAATAATACTAGCCTTAGCACACACTCTAGCCCTAACCACACAGCAACACTAATATCTGGACACTAAACCTAACCCCAAACCCAACGGTAAACCCAAACCAATCACCTTAACACTAACGCCAACCTTAACCCTAATCCCAACACTAATCCTAACCATAATCCCAACTCTAACTTTCAATTTAACACCAACTCCAACCCCCATCCCAACACTAACCCCAACCGCAAACCCAAAGATAATTCTGCACCTAATCCTATCGCCAACCCTACCCCTTGCAATAACCTTAAACTTAATTCTAGCCCTAGACCTACACCTCGCCCTATTTTAACCCTAGGCCTAGCCATTTACCTAGCCTTTCCCTAATCTTAGCCCTAGCCATAATTCTAGTCCAAGCCCTAGCACTAGCCAAGGACATAACCACAGCCCTAGAATTACCCCTAAACCTTTCCTTAGCCCTAGTCCTAGTCAGGACCCTATACCTATTCCTAAACCTAACTCTAGCACTAGGCCAAGCACTAGCCTTAGCCTCAACAATAGTCCTAGATTAGCCCTAATCTTAACTTTAATCCAAGAGTTAACCTTAGCTCTAGCCAGTCCCTTAATCCTAGCTCTATCCAACCTAGGCCCCGCCATAAACGTAGCATAGCCCTTGCACTAGTCCTATATTTAGTCCTAGACCTACCTGAAATCATAACCTTATGCTAGACCTTGCCTTAAACTTAGCACTAACCTTAGACCTAATACTAACCATAGAGTCAGCCGTAACTTTAGTCTGAGTATTAGCTCTAGTTCTAATTCTAGTCCTGCTTCTAGCTCTAGACCTAGCCCTAGCCCTGGTCCTAACACTAAACGTATCCCTAGCCATAAACATACACAACCTCAAACCTTAACATTAGCCCTAACACTAAACTGAAACCTAGGCCAAACTTTTCCCAATACTAACCCTAAACCCTAAAACCCTAACCTGAACACCAACCATAACCATAACCCTATACCTACCCGAACACCAAACACAACCCCAACCTCAGCACAAAGCCCCACCGCAATTCTAATTATAAACATTATCCAAATAGTAACGCCTACAATATCCTTAATGCTAAAAATACTTCCAACCCTAACGCGATATCTAATCCCCGTCTCAACCACAACCCCAAAAACAATTAAAAAAAAACCACAGCACAAACCTCAACCGGAACTTCACTCCAATCACAAACAGCACGCCAACAAAATCTCTAAAGCTAACGATAACTCTATCCCTTGTATTAATAACTACCTGAAAGCTAACCATAACAATATTCCTATTAGCCATAAACTTAACCATAGCCCTAGCGTTGATCCTAACACTAGCAGTATTCCTAGTCAGAGCCTGAGCCCTAACATTAACTTAGAACTAGCGCTTAACCCAAACCAAACTCTACCACTAATCCTAACCCAAGACCTAACCTTAATCGGAACTCTACACTAGCCCTAACCATTAACCTATTTGTAACGCCTACGATATCCTAATTCATAACCTTAACCCTCACCCTAACCCGATCTCGAAAGCCGACACTTATTCAGACCCCAATTTTAAACCGAAACGCAAAACACAATCCTAAAAAAAGCCCCAAACACAAAGCCAGCCTCAACCCAACCCTAACCTCAATCCTAACCCTAACGCTAACCGGAATATGAACACCGACTCTAAAGCTAACCCTAAACTAACACTAACCTAATACTAACCACAATTATTGCCATAATCATAACCCTAGCACTAAAGCTAAGCCTAGACCTAATCCTATACATAGCCATAGCTTTTGCCGTAACACAAAACATAATGCTTTACTCCTAACATATTCCCTTAAGCTAGCCCTATCCCTACATCTAGTGTTAACCCTAACACTAGCCCTAGTCCTAAGGCTAGCCCTGACAATAACCCTGGCCATAACCCTAGCTCTAACTCTAGCTCTAGCCCTAACACTATTCCTAACCCTAATTTTAGCAATAAAAGTAAATCTAGCGCTAACCCTAACCCTACCTCTAGTCCTAACCCTAGCCCTGCCCTGACTCTAACATTAGCCTTAGCCTTAACCATAACACTAATCCCACACTAACCATAACCCTAAAACCAAACCCAACGCGAACCCAACTTCACTACAAACACAAACACAAACCCTAAACCTAACACTAATCATTAACCTAACTGTAACCCCAATCCAAAACCTAAACCCCAACCCTAACCTGAACTCTAAACCAAGCCCTGAGCCAAACCCCAAACAACCCATATTCTAACTTTCACCCTAAGGCCAACACCCACTCCGAGCCAAACCTCACCACAAAACCAAACGCTAAACGTAACTACCCTAATCTAATCTCTAGCCCCAAATCGAAACCCAACTCCAAAAACAACCTCAACCACAACACCAACCCCAACCTCAAAACTAAACCAAACCTCAACAGCACACCAACCCAAACCAACCACAACGACAAACTCAACTCCAGCACTAACCCTGTCCCTAATATTAACCCCTAACCTAAAGCAAACCTTAACAATCATAACACTAGCCTTAGACATAGGCTTCTCTCTAACTCTAACCATAGACATAACACCAAGCCAAGCCCCAAACCTAGCCCAAATCTTAGATCTAGCCCTAGCTCTAAACCTAATTTTAGTCTTCACCCTAGGTGTACCCATAGCTGTAACCCTACTCCTACCCAAAGGCCACAGACCTAACCCTAACACTAGTCATAAACCTAACCCTAGCCTTAGCTCTAACACTAATCCTAAAATTGACCTTAGCCTTGACCTAGAGCTAGCCCTAACGCTAGATCTAACCCAACCACTAGCCCTAAAACTAGCCCTAACCCTTTACACTAACACTAATCACAAACCTAATCGTAACCCTCTCACCAAAACGTTAACCCCAACAAATCCCCAACGTCAAACTCAAACACAGGCCCAAACACAACCCTTACTTCTACCCTAAAACTAATTGCAACCCTAACCCCAAGAGTACACCCAACACAAACCCAGCCCAAAACCTAATGCTAATGCTAACAACAACCTCAACCTCCATCCAAACTCTAACCATAAACCTAATTCTCTCACTCAAATCCCAAAGCCAATCCTAACCAAAATCCAAAATTGAATCCAACCAAAACCCAAAATTTACCATCAACCCAAACCCTGAACCTCAACATAAAACTTAATCCTAATATTAACACCTATCCAAAAGCTAACATAACCTTAACCTTAAACCTAACCCTAACCCGTACCCTAACGCTAACTCGAACACCAAACCAAACCGAAACCCAACCACAACCCCAAATCCTAAACTAATTCTAAACCTCAATTTAACCCTAACATTAAAGCCATCCCCAAACCAAACCCTAACCCTAACCACAACCCTAAACATACCATTAAACCTAACTCTAACCCAACCCATACCCTAACACTAATCTTAACAGCTACACTAACTCTATCTCCTACACCAAACCCAAACCCACTACCAACACCATTCTTACCCCCAACACGAAACGTAACCCTAACCCCATCCTCAAGCTTAAACCCAACTCTAACAGTAACAGCAACCCTAAACCTAACCTTAAACCTAACTCAAACCCTAACCCTAACCTTAATCCTAAACCCTACACTAACCGTAAACCTAACCTTAACCCAACACCAACACAAAATAAAACCACAACTCTAACCCTAAACCATACCCTAATCCTAACACTAACCCCATCCTAACCCTATTTCCAACCCCAACCCTAACACGTACCCTAACCCGTGCCCTAACCCTTACACTAATCTTAGCACTAATCCTATCCCTAAAATAAATTAACCTTAACCCTAACCCAAGCTAACCCTAACTCTAACCCTACCTATCACATTTATGATCTCCCTAAATTGAAACAAAGAGCAAGAAAATAGTCTTACCCTAAACCTAATCCATATACCCTAAACTTAACTGAACGCTAACCCTAAAAAACACCTAAAAACCCGCTATTCTTTCCCTCACCCTTAACCGTAATTCCAATCCTAACCCTAACACTATTCAAATATGTAGCGCTAAAACCAAAACTGACCCTAAACCTATGCTTAACTTGTGGCCTAACCTTAACCCTCACCTTAACTCTACCCATATGTATAAGCCTACCCAAACCCCAACAGTAGCAGTATTATTCTTAGACCAACCTCTACCCTAAACATAGCACTATCCATAATCTTAGCGTGATGTTAACCCTAACGAAACCCTTAACCTTAGCCATAACCCTGTCACTAATCCTATAATTAGGAATAACCTAATCCTAATAGGAATATCCTTATCCAGCCTTAACTCTGGCCTCTTTCTTAGGCATAATCCCAAATCTTAACACTCTATTCTCACCCTTAAGTTAACCGTAACCCTAATACTATACTTATCCTTAGACTAAACCTAGTCTTATCTGTAACACTAATATCCCATTAGCAACATATGCCGTTACTATAACACTATCCTTTTCTTTAACCCTGACCGTTAACAAACACTAACACAAACCTTATCCTTTAAACTAACCCTTAATCAAAACCAGAGCCTAATCCTTAGGTCTAACCCTAACCTTAACACTATATCTTCAAACATAACCCTAATACTAACCTTATCCTTAGAGTAATCCCTAACACTATCCTTATCATTAGGACTAACACTAACTCACACTATTTTTATTCTTACGGCCAACTCTCCCACTAACAATAACACTACTGTTACGGGGACACGTGACCTTTCCCTAACACTAACGCTATCCTTATACTGAAGGGAAACAAGAATTAAAGACAAAGACCACCAAAGCTTAAATAATTAAATTAGTTTGGAGTTTGGGTTTGTTCTCTCAATGGAGACAGATATCTTTGTCTTGCCCCTGGAATGAAGAGTCTATGCCTGCAAACAGGAAGGGCTTGGAATCCCAGGTAGTCTTTGTCTTGTTTCTGAGATGAAGAGACGTTGCCTGCAAACAAGAAAGGCTTGGGGTCTCAGACAATCCTTGTTTTGCCATCCAAGGTAAGCCACTGCTTGCACACGGGAGGGGTTAGATGTCTCATGAAAATGAAGGCCTCTCTTGGCTTGTGGCAAAAAAATGCAAACAGATTATGTAAGACTTTGAGGCTCTTTGACTAGATAACAAAGATAGGTGGTCTAATAAGTGATGCAAGATAGAATTAAGGTAAAGGTCAAAGAGTAAGAGAGGGCGTTAAATTAGGTACTTATGAAAATAAAGAGCGCAGTTTCTCGTTGCAGCAGTACTCACCTATATATGTGTGTGTCTTTTGTCTGCGTCTTTTTGTTCATTCCTGCATTCCAGGACAAATGGACTGCAACAAGGAGTGCCTCAAAGTGAGGCTGGAAGGGAGGGAACCGAAATGGTAAGAATCTCCATAAACGTGTGGGGATTACTGGAGTACTTTCGGCATTAATCATGGGAAATTCCCAATCATTGCAGGATGAGTATCCGCGTTTGATCAGGGGATTCCTTCACTCTACACGAGTGAAGGTAAAGGATAAGCTTGTTAAAAGATTGTTGGAACAGGATGAGAAAGCCTGCCATTTGTTTGAGCGTCTGCACTAAGGCTCAGTTGAATTGAAAGGAATGGAAACGGGTAGTTACAATTCTTAGAAACGAGCATCAGAAAGGAAATGTTTTGGATATGAATCATTGGTCTTGTAGTGTTGTTACTCATGCTTTAAAGTTGTTCGAAACCAACTCTGAAAGGCTTCTCGGGGAGATCAGTCTCGTGAGGGTAAAGGAGAGTTTTCTAAACAGAAGGAGCTTATTTCTGATCTTTTTGCATACACGACCGATTTGGCCTCCTCTTCATACAGTGAGAGTAATTCTGATTCAAGTTCTGATTCTTTAAAATTGCAGGAGCTTCCTGTATCAGAACAATTACGGGGACTTACGGATTCTATGAGACAATTAATGGATGGATGGAGATCTGCGCCAAAATCCTCTGCAGGATTGCCTCTTTGCCCTAGTGTGTTCCTGTTCAGAGCGCTGCAGAGCCTACTGTGACGCCACTGGGGCTAACGCTATTACTTTTCCACATTTTGGGTCGTGGACAGGCTATTCGTCAATTCTGAAGCCAGATACTGGACAACCAAGGGGCCATGAGTTGCCTGTTGTTAGAAGGTCCAGATTTTTCTTCTATCTTTCCTACTCAAAGACTAAAATTTTGGATAATATAAAATGTTTTGTTATAGTCACAGATTGATATTTATTCCGGATTCGTTGCTTATCATTTCTTGACGCTTTCTGCTCCTTTTATTGGAAAACAGTCAAAACTTAAAATGTTTTTAACATGCTGTCAACAATAATGACTATCAAAAGAATCTATATCAAAAATAATAATGTAAAATAGTGGGTAAAATTGTAAATTTCAGTGCTTTATAAGATAACTTTAAAATCAACTTTTACATTATGGGGGTTTATTATAGTCCAGCTAACATAACGAAAAATGTGCAATGTCATTTATTAATTTATGATATGTGAATTGAAAGCATAGTTTTTGAGAGAGTAAATTGCGAGGTTGTTCTTTCGGGTGGTTATTTGTTTTGAATAATCAAGTAAACCTTCATTTAAAAAACAGTTGTGGATAATGTAGGCGATCTTTTTAGTTTGTTCTGGCAAATATAGCAAATACATTTATAGCCAGTCTCTCACAATTGGTGTTTGGCCAATCTAATTTGTTAATATACTTTTTCTGGTATAAAAATTCTTGTACTTAACATCATAAACATGATATATTCAAATATAATGTTGATATTAAATATGTCATGACTATAAGGCATCTTGCCAACATACCTTGGTTTATAAGATACTGAGTTTTAAAATATTTTTGTTACATCTCATGTTCCATTTATTAAATGTTATACTTTAAATTAAGTATTCTTAATTGGACATACTGCTTTCAGTTACGAGTACTGATTGTTGCTGTCTTAAGGTGATAAGCTTGGATGAGTTTATATTTATGCTAAATTGGCTTCTTTGACAAAAATTGTATGCACTCTCATAAAATGTTTTTATGAGTTTACTATATTTTCATAATCTTAGGTATTGATAAAAATATTAGTACAAATGTATAATTTTTACTGGAAGTCTAGTTGATTATCACTATTTTAAAGGCAAAAAGCAGTTTTTCTTTTTTGCATACCTTTAAAATGACACCTCTTTAAACTCATAGCCACTGTTCAACAAAGCTTTACCCTTACAGTGGGTAATTACTACTCCAAAATGAAAGAAAAGCTTGAGGCTTTAAAAATTTTATTTCCGGAACAATTAGATGCTGGTCATATTGGACCGTCCACTTCCCCTCGGAATTCCCCTGTTTTTGCTATTAAAAAGAAGAGTGGCAAATGGCGTTTTCTTATGGATCTTAGAGAAATAAATAAATGTATTAAATCTATGGGTCTTCTTCAGCTTGGATTACCTTTGCCTTCTATGATTCCTGATGGCTAGGTTGTTTTAGTAATTGATTTAAAAGATGGTTTCTTTACTATACCATTACAAGAAGAGGATAAAGAAAAATTTCCTTTTTCTATTTCAAAATATAATAATGGAAGGTCAGTTACAAGATATCAAAAGAAAGTTCTTCCTCAAGGGACTTTTAATAGCTCTACCTTATGTCAAGAGTTTGCTGACAGGGCATTACAACCTATGAGGATGAAACATTCAAATCTTATTCTTTATCATTACATGGATGATATTTTACTGGCTGCTCCAAATGTTCACCTCCGGGATGTCTTTTTTTAAAATCAAGAACAACAATTACAAAAAAAAACTTGCATAGGTCCGGAAAAGGTGCAATTTGATCCCCCTTTCTCATATTTAGGATATCATGTGGAACAACGGGTTATTAGGCCTAAAAAAATTCGAATTGGTAGAGCTATTAATACACTTAATGGTATTCAAAAATTGTTAGGAGATATTAATTGGCTCCCACCTACTATAAGTATTTCTACTAGTCAACTTCAACATCTATTTGTTACTTTAGAGGGAGATCCTCGATTAGATAGCTCAAAAGTTTTGTCCTCAGAAATTATATAAAAACTACAATTTGTTGAGAAACGCTTAAATTCTGCTTTTGTATCTCGTATAAATCCTAAATTGCCTTTATACTTTTACATGTATTCCGTACTCCTCACTCCCCATCAGGCTGTATAGGGGAGAAAGTACGATTGATGGAGTGGATATTTTTACCCAATCGCCAATCCAAGCGACTGGTTACTTATCTAGATATGGTTGGCTCATTAGTTTACAAGGGAAGACATTGTATAAGACAATTACAGGGCAAAGATCCTGAGGTTATAATAAATCAAGTTCTTACAGATTCAGATACTATTTGAAATGTCAGAATCTTGGCAAGTTGCTTGTGCTGATTATCTAGGTCAGTTTGAAAATCACTATACTTCTTCAAAATTATTTTCTTTTTAAAAAACGCATAACATTCTTCCTGTTTCAATAGTAGCCCAATTCCCTATTCAAGGCCGTACCTAATAGATCAAGTTGCTTTGCCTCTCTTCTCTAAGACACCTATTCTGTATCTTTTCCACTATCTCTTCTCACTTCTCACTTTAAGGACATATCAACTATTTATTACTCATATTCGAGCTCATTCTAATCTTCCCAGACCCTTGTCAAAAGGAAGTCACATAATTCATCAATTATTACTTGATAATGTTGAGTTGGCCTCTCATGAACATCCTTTACACCATACTAACTCACTAGGTTTACAACTCAAACATATTACTCGCCGACAGACTGGAGAAATTGTTGGACTATGTCCCTCTTGTGCTCCCTTTAATCTTCCTTTACAACCTACACGTGTAAATCCTAGAGGTACTTCTACTAATTGTCTCTGGCAGATGGATGTGACTCATCATTCTCCTTTTGGCAAACTAAAATATATTCATCACACTATTGATACATTCATTAGTTCTGAAAATGCTGATGCAGCTATCACACATTTACTTCAGTGTTTTTCTATTATGGGAATGCCACAACAGTTAAAAACTGATATTGTTCCTAGCTATACTTCACAAACATTTCAATCTTTTCTTCATAATTTTAATACTAAACACATTAATGGTATTCCTTTTAACAGTCAAGGACAAGTTATAATTGAAGGAGCTAATAGGACTTTCAAACTACAATTACCAAAAAAAAGGTGGGAATAGCAGGTATAGTAGATACCCCACAAAATATTTTAAATAGAACTTTATATACTTAAAATTTTTTAAATATTTGGAGTGATACTACAAAGTCCTCAGCTGAAAGTCACTTTTTGAAGGAAAAAATACAAAATTTGGAGATTCCAATATATTACAAAACCATGGAAGTTAAACGGGTAGAAGGAGAAATGTTAAAAAGGGGCCGAGATTATGCTCTTATATCCACAGAAAACAGATCTGAGTGGATTCCTACATGTTGCATAAAAGTAAAAGATGGCAAAACGAAGCCGGAATGAAGATATCCTCCAGATATTCCAGAACCTGTCTACATCGATCACTTACTTATGACAGCTGAAAGGCAGATCCTCCAACCTGGGGCCAACTTAAGAAACTTACTCAGCTGGCTGAAAACACACTGCAGCAGACAAGGCAACCAAAAAAACCTGGTATACGGCTGCTAGCTATGCTGGCAGTAATCACCTGCCAGGTAAGTGGGGAAATGACTCATAACCACAGCTATTGGGCCTATGTACCAAATCCTCCTTTGCTACAAATAGCTTCATGACAAGGCCCAGAAATACCAATCTTTACAAATGATTCCTCTTGGAAGCCATCTCCTTTTCTTGATTATATACCCAATGACTCCATAGCTAATATCAATGGTTCTTATGCTACTGGAGGTGAGGGGCATCCCATATCTATAGGTAATGAATCTCACTGTTTGTAGCATAGATATAAAGCTTGGGGTCTTGTATACAACCATTCTCATTATGCTCAGCTCACAATTTTTTTATGCTGCACAAAGTTTTAAAATATTGAATAATGATATCGCTGATAGTTCCTCCACTTTACCTTTGTGTTCTATACCAAATGTGGGTCCTCAGTTACAATAAATAGTGTGGACGATGCAGAAAACAAGTTCCCCATATTGTTATAAATGACTCTAATCTTATTTTCACTGATTGGAACCCTCATGGGGACTTAAGGACAAAATTTTCTAACATGACTCTTTGATGGCATCGCCATGGTGTCTCTCTTGCCACTGATGGTAATGAAACTTTGGTCTGGCTTGAATGAGGCCTCTCGCCTTCTATGTATAGAAAAAGTCATTCATCAGTCCAAGGACATCTTTGGAAGTTATCTGTGGCCATAAAACCAGTACAAATATAGTTCTATAATATGTCTTTAAATATCAATAACATTGCAGCTCCTTTCCATTTACAGCTAAATAATAAAGCCACATATTATATTACTACCTGAGAAAAAGCTCCATATGTCTTAATCAGGGGATATTTACCAAAGTATTCCTCTACCGGAATTCTCCAATGCACAGGTCATTGTTCTCTTTTCCATTATAGTAATTCATCCATGAGATTTAATATGTCCTATGAAAGCTTCGACCTTTTGAAAGCCCGCCTTGAGCGGTGGATTCCTGTTAACCTTACTCATCCTTGGAGTGATTCATCTACTGCTTATTGACTCATTACCTGATGAAGCACTCTCGACCTAAGAGATTGGTGGGACTGGTTCTTACTATCTTTGGACTGGCTGCAATTGCTGCGACTGCTGCCACTGCAGGACTGATGTTAACTACAAACTGCGGACTTTGTACACAATGGCATAGAGACACATGATCTATGGCAGCATCAATATGCCATTGATGGACAAATGGCGGAGGACATTTGGGACTTACGACATACAGTATTTTGGTTGGGACATCAATTGTCTTTCTTATCTACCAAAGTACAGTTAAGATGTGATTGGAATGCTACAGATATTTTTATCACACCTGTACCCTTTAATGTATCCTCAGGGTGGAATCATGTAAAAACATTGTTAATTGGGCATAATAATTTAACAGCAGAGATAGATGAATTAGAAAGACATATAGGGAATACATTCAGCAGGGAATAGACTGAGTTAGAAGAAGGGAATTGCAGAAAAGTTGCGGCAGCTAAATCCTCTTCCTACTTGGAAATTCTTTTTTTACTTCTACTGGCATTAATTTGTTTATTATTCTCTTTGTCTCATTTCTATTCTTTTTTGCCCTCAGAAAATGGCTCATTCGAAGGAAGTCAACAATAGATAGATACCTGGACTTACAAAACAAACAGGGGGAAATGAAGGGAACTAAGAATTAAAGACACAGACCACCAAAGCTTAAATACTTAAACTAGTCGGGAGTTTGACTCTGTTTTCTCAATGGAGACAGATATCTTTGTCTTGCTCCTGGAATGGAAAGACCATGCCTGAAAACAAAAAGGGAATGGAATCCCAGGTAGTCTTTGTATTGCTTCTGAGATGAAAAGACCGTGCCTGCAAACAAGAAGGACTTGAAATCTCAGGTAGTCTTTGGTTTTACAGTCCGAGAAGATGGGCGCTTGCCTGCTAACAAGAAGGGCTTGGTGTCTCAGACAATTCTTGTTTTCCATCCAAGGTGAACCACTGCCTGCAAAATGGAGGGGCTAGAGGTCTTTTGCAAATGGGGCCCGATCTTGGCTTGTGGAAAACACATGCAAGCAGACTATGGCAGACTTAGAGGTTCCTGGCCTAGATAACTAACCTAGGTGGTCTAATAAGAAATACAAAATAGAATCACCCTAAATTTAACACTTTTCTTAGTCCTAACCCCAATAGGAACCTGCACAATAGCACTACATTTATTCTAGGCCGTAATATACAGCATAACTCTATTCATTTCCTTAATTTTAGCTCTAACCATATCAATAGCCGCATCTGAAGCTTTAACACTAAAACTAACCTAATACTATCATCCTTAGCAGTAACATGAACTATCTTTATTTTACTATCCAAGCATAACCCTACACCTAATAAGAGCGGCTTATAAGAGCAATTGTTAAACCACGGAATATTTTCCAAGGAGTACTTCCATTAAAATATATGCCATAAAAAGTATGGTTGGATGTATTAAATACAAAAAAAAGAAAAGCACTCCTCTACTTTCTTTACCTTCTACAGTGTTACTCTCATCTCGGACAGTAAAACAGAGCCGATACTGAATAGAGATAACATGTATATCTGGAAAATTCATTTGTTTCTTCTACATGCTTTTGAATGAATCTCGTGCTCAGTACAAAGGACATCTAGATAAATGTTTCTCAAAGTCAGAATAAAGATAGAGCTTTCATTTAAATGTTGATCACTCGGTTTAGGAAACAGACTAATAAGGAAGAACGGGAATCTGTCATTTAAAAACACAAATTGATGTCACCTGACTTCGGGACTCCGACAAATTCACTAGCATTCAACGCATGTGAGGGTGAATGTATGAAATACTGAAAACAAAAGCTTTTAAGCTTTTTTTCTATTCCCTCTTGCTGTTCACATGTCAGGAAGTCGCACAGACAACATTCTTAAAAGAAGCAACATGTATAACATGGAAATTACATTCTATCATCGAAATGCTATGCAATGAA
This sequence comes from Ctenodactylus gundi, assembly GCA_004027205.1. Taxonomy (NCBI): domain Eukaryota; kingdom Metazoa; phylum Chordata; class Mammalia; order Rodentia; family Ctenodactylidae; genus Ctenodactylus; species Ctenodactylus gundi. The sequence continues at coordinate 97,462 of PVKB01004682.1, forward strand.
TCTCAGGCTTCTAACAGAGAGTGTCTAGGTAAATCTTTGTTTCCCAAAGTCAGGAAGCCCTGTACTGCGTTCATTTCAAGGTTGTCCAGTTAGTGTGGGAAACAGACAAATTTCTTTAGTACTGGAGTCTTTGTTTATATAGAGTAGTTAGGTACTCAAGATAACACTTGCCTACATTACTTGACTCTACAGGTTAGATCTCATCTCAAAGATTAGAGCCAAACATTCTCTGAGAATAGGCAAAACAAGCATAACAGAGCAATTCCTTTGTACTGTCTACAAGCTTTTGAACAAAACACAAGCATAATACAGTGATTCCGGATAAATGTTTCTAATCCCCTAATCAGTAATCCATTTAAACCTTTAATTACAAAGTTGCTCACTCAGTTTTAGATACAGTAAAGAAGGCAGATAGTAAAATGTCCAATTTTTGGCTTAGAGTTAGTACTATTAGGTTAAGCATTAGGGTAAAGATCTCTCAGAAAAGAAAAGAGAACAGAGATGGAACCGATGGAAGGAGTATTGCAGGGAAATTGCCTCTTATCCGCTAAAGATAAGTTAGTATGAAAGGCAGGACTGCAACAGAGTGCGTCTGGATACATGTTTGTTTCTCCATGTTAGGAATGATGATAGAACTAGTTGTTTTCACAATTTTGGAAACAGACAAGTAAGAATACTCTTCTTGGAAAACAAAAGTATAAAAACACAGTAACCAGTAACTGAAATAATTGCTTAGAGCCTAATGCATTGAATGGTGTTTCTATGAGGTACTGAAAAGAAAACTTCAAAGCTTTTCTTGTCCTCCATAGTGAGTGCGCTCATTTCTGGGAGTGCTGGGAGTGGAACAGAACACTTGTTGAAAAGAAGCAACAAGTATAGCAGGGAAATAATTTCTTATTTTTGAAATATTGTTGAAGGAAGAGCGTTGTGAAAGCAGCTGCTTGTAGATAAACATTTATTTACGGAAGTCAACAATCACCAGAGTGCTTTCCTTTCAGTGTTTCCTGCTCAGTTTTGGATACAGAGGAAACAGGCAAGAACTGGAGCCTCTGCTTTTTAGAATACAGGAGATTTTAAACAACCACTGTTTGTAAAAGAATTCCCTGAACTCAGTGTGTTTTCAAGCGTTTAGAGGAGGGACTAAAGTCCACACTCTCCAAGATTTATCTAACGTGGTGTTCTCATTTCCAGGAGTAAAACAGAATAGATTTTGAACTAGGGAAAGTAAAACTGGGAAAAATTTTCTGTTCTTCCACAAGTGTTTGAAATAAAAGCAGGCTTCAAACAAAGTGCATTGGTATTTTTTCTATATAACCGGAATCAAGATAGTGCTATCTTTTCTATTTTGCTCGCCCACATTTGATAACAGACCAGGTCGGCAAAAAGTGGACTGTCTGTGACCTGGGAAATAGCAGTTTTAAAATCACTGACTTTAGTACAAAGAGAAATGTCATAGTATTTAATGGGATAAAAAGAATTGTTGTAGGTACTAAGAAAACACTCCCCAGTTATCTATACGTTCTATAGTGTTGCTTGCATCACAGCGAGTAAAAGACAGCACATTCTGAACGATCGCAACAAGGGGAACAGGGAAATTCCTTTATATATTTTACATGCTTTGCAAAGTAACGCAGGCTTAAAATACACAGCGTCTAGACATACGTTCGTTTCCTTTCGTGTGGAATCAAGGTAAAGCTTTCATTTCAATGTTACATAGTTCTATAAACAGGCAGACGAGCTGGGCAGTGGAGTCTCTCGTTTTGAAATCAGGAGTATTAAAAATATAGAACTTAGTACATGGGAAAATCCCTTAGCACTCAGGCCTTTAAAGGAGATTTATGAGCGCGAAAATCAACACCCCACTGCTTTTCTTTCATAGTGTTGTTTTCAGGTCAAGGAGCAGGACAGGACACATTCTGAATAGAGGCAATAAATATAACAAGGGAATTATTGTCTATCTTATACTTGCTTTTCCATGAATCAGTCTTAAATCCCAGTGTTCACTTAATCATTTCTTTCCCTTTGTGAGGAATCAAGATAGAACACTCATTTCAGTGTGGCTCACACAGTTCTAAAAGCTTACAGGCTAAGAAATGGAGTCTCCGGTTAGAAATACAAGAAAATTAATACTACTGAATTTAGTGCTTAGAGAAATATCTTAGAACTCAGAGCGACTAGCTGGGTTTGTAAGAGGTAATCAAACCAACACTTTCCAGATATTTTTTAGTGTTGTTCTCATGTCAGGAACTAGGCTAGAACCCATACTGAAAAGTCAAGAAGTAAAACAAGAAATTGACTCCCTATGTTCTACAGGCTTGTAAATGAAACTCATGCCCCAGAGAGCGCCTTGTTCATTGTTTAAGACCCCAAGTCAGGAATCAATATAGTGCTTTCATAATAGGCCTCAATCACATCTGGAAAAAAATAGGTAAGAACTGAAATGTCTGATTGTTCAGATTTAGGGTTAGCAGTGACTTCTAAATTTTAATGTAGAGACAGTGCCTATTCCTAAATAGTTGATACGGAGATTCACGAATCATGATGGAGTATTCATTTCAACATTGTTCACTCCGTTTCGGAAACAAAGTGAGTAAGACTTGGATTCTCTCTTCATTGGAAAAGAAGTTTTCAAACAACCGATCTCATTATATTGATAAATCTCCTAGCACACAATGTGTTTAAAAGGGTTTATATGAGGTACTAGAAACAACATTCCTCAGTCCATTTCGTCTTCTAAAGTGTTGTTCTCATTTCCAGGAATAAATCCGAGCTGGGCCTGAACTGGGGCAACAACGAATAATGCAAAAATACATCGTATCTTTTACAAGACTATGAATGAACCGAAGGATTAACACTGTGTCAAAATAAATGATTGTTTCTCCATGTCAGGAGTTAAGATAGAGCTGTCTTTTCACTCGGACTCACTCTGTTTTGAAAACAGACAATGTATCTAAGAAATATAGTCTTTTTCTTTTGGACAATAGGTGTTGTCAAACATCTGACTTCAGTACCTGAGAAGTCTGACGGAATTGAATGCGTTCAAAAGGGTTTGTGGCAGATACCGATAACCCCACTCCCCAGATTTTCTCGCATGTTGTCCTTTCATTCTCTTTTCATAAGGAACATGGAAACATGGAACAAGGAAAAGAATCAGTGTTTGCTTTTGATCTACGCACCGGCTTCAGACAAAGTTTGTCCAAATGAATGTTTCACCCTGTCAGGAAAAAAAAAGCGTTTCTTTTACTGATGCTCACACAGTTTTGGAAACAGACAATTTCTCTAAGAACTGAAGTTTCTCTTTTTCGGAAAAGAGGAGAATGAAAACTATTGAATTAGGTACATGGATAAATCCCCTAGAACTCAATGCTTATAAATAGGTTTGTGTGAGGTAATAAAAGCAACGTTCTCCACTTTTTCTTTCACCCTGGTGGCTTACGTCTGGAGTAAAAGAGAACACAGAGGAAACAAGAAAATTGCTTGAGACTTTCTACATGCTTTTCCGTGAAATGCAGGCCAGAAACAGAAGGAGTCCAGTTAAAGAGGGTAAGGGCTAGTGTTAAGGTATAGTGGTATGGGGTTATTGTTAGTACTTGGGTCATAGATAGGTTTAACTTTTGGGATATGTTTCAGTTTAGGGCCATCATGAATGTGACGGATGGGGTTGGGTTAATGTTTGGGGTAGGGTTAGGGTTCAGATGTACGGTTTAGATTTAGGATTAGGGTTAGGGATTAGATAGGGTTAGGGTTAGGTTAGTGTTCGGATTAAAGTTAGGAGGTAAAGTGTAGTACTTGGGTCATACGTAGGGCTAAATTTTGGTCTATGTTTCAATTTAGGGCGATTATAAATGTGAGTGATGTGGTCGGCGTTAGGGTTGGCGTTGGTGTTAGGATTAGGTTTAGGGTGGTGTTTGGGGTTGGGTTTAAGGTGGGGGTTGGAGTAGTGTAAGGGTTAGGGTGAAGGCTAGGTTTAGTGTTAGGGTTAGGTTTAAGATTAGCCTTAGGGCTAAGGTTATAGCTAGGGTGAGTGATAGGATTAGGCGTTAGGGTTAGGGATAGGCCTAGTGTTAGGGCCCGGGCTAGGTTCAGCGCTAGGGTTAAGGCTAGTGCTAGGGCTAAGGTTAGTGTTTGGTCTAGAGCCATAGGTTAAGGGTTTATTGTGAGGGTTACAGTTAGGACAAGTGTTTGGGTCAGGGCTAGGGTCAGGGTTAGTGCCAGGACTAAGGATAGGGCTAGTTTAATGGAAAATGTTAGGAATAAAGCATTTATATCTAGTGTTACGGCAAGGGTTATGGCTATGAATAGGATTAGGTCTAGGGTGAATTTTAGGGCTGGTGTTAGGATTAGTTCAATAGCTAGTGTTAGGATTAGGTTAGTGTTAGGTTTAGTATTAGCTTTAGAGTAGGGGTTCATATTAAGGTTAGGGTTAGTATTGGCGTTGCGGTTGGGGTTGGGGTTGGGCTGGTTTTTGGTTTTGGGTTTTGGTTAAGTGTTGTGTTTCGGTTGAGGTTAAGATTGGTGATGGGGTTAGGGTTGGCGTTCGAGATCGGGTTTGGGTTAGGGTTAAGTTTAGGGTTAGGGTAGGGGTTACCGTTAGGTTTAGCGTTAGGGTTAGGTTAGGTATAGGCTTAAGGTTAGGTCTTGGGCTAGGTTTAGGGCTAGAGTTAGATTTGAGTTAAGTGCTAAGTCTTAATGTTAGGGATCAGCCTTGGAGTAGGGATACGGCTAGTGTTAGGGTTAACGCTATGGCTAAGAAGAATATTGTTAGGGTTAGCTTTCGGGTAGGTATTAGGGTGAGCGTTAGGGTTAGCATTAGCGTTATCTTTGGCTTACTGGTTGGTTTTGGGGTGTAGTTCGGGCTGAGGTTTGTGTTGGTGTTGCTTTTTGGATTCTGTTTGGGGTTGGGGTTGAGGCTGGGGTTAGATATCGTGTTATGGTTGGAGGTATGTTTAATATTAAGGTTATGGTAGGTGCTACATTTTGGTTAATGGTTAGAGTTAGGATTACGGTGGGGGTTTGTGGTGAGGTTGGGGTTGTGTTTGGTGTTCCGGTTAGGGATAGGGTTAGTGCTAGGGTAGGTGTTAAGGTTAGTGTTTTAGAGGTTAAGGTTACATAGCTAGGGAAATGTTTGGCCTAGGTTTCAATTTAGTGATAAAGTTAATATTAAGGTTAGGGGTAGTATATGGTTAGGGCTAGGGTTAGGTTTAGGGTTAGGGCCAAGGCTAGGGCTAGGTCTAGAGCTAGGGCTAGGGGTAGAACTAGAACTAGGGCTAGGACTAAGGCAAGGCTACATAAACGGCTAAGGCTAGTGTTAAGATTAGGGCTAGGTCTAGGGCTAGGGAAACGGTTAAGGTTAGGTTATGACTAGGGTTAGTGTTGGAGTTAGTGTTAGGGTGAGGATTAGCTTTGGGTTTGAGGTTAGAGTTGAATTTGGGTGTAAGGCTAGTTTTAGGGTTGGGGTTGGAGTTGGTGATAAATTGAAAGTTATGGTTGGGTTTAGGGTTGGGATTAGTGTTCGAGTTAGGGATAGGGTTAGCCATGGGGTTGGTTTTACAGTTGGGTTTGGGGTTAGGTTAGTGTTACGTTTGGGATTGTTGTAGGGTTAAAGCTAGGGCTTGGGCTAGGGGTAGGATTAGTGTTAGGGTTCGGGTTAGTTTACCTGTTAGGGTTAGGTTTAAGATTTGGTCAGGATTAGTGTTAGCGTTAGGGTTTTTGACCATAGTGTTAGTATTGGGTCATAACTATGGAAAATTTATACCTAGACTTCAGTATAAGTATAGGGCTAAGTTTAGGGCTCTGGGTATGTTTAGGGCTAGGGCTTGTGTTAAGGATGAGGCTACGACTTTAGTTAGGGTTAAGGCTAGGTTTAGTGCTATGAATAGGGTTAAGGATAAGGCTAGGGTTTTGTTTAGGACTAGGTGTAGGGTCAGTGTTAAGGCAAGGGTTAAGGCTAAGGCAGTGCTATGGATAAGGCTAGTTCAAGGTTAGGACTAGGGTTAGGGCTAGGGTTAGTGCTATGACTAGGTTTAGGGTTATGGTGTGGGCTAGGTCTAAGGCGAGGTTTAGGGTTAGGGTTAGGGCTAAGGCTAGGTCTAGTTCTAGGGCTAGGTTTAGGGCTAAGTTTAGGGCTAGGGCTAGTGCTAGGGCAAGGCTATGGTTAGAGCTAGGACTAGGGCAAAGCCAAGTGTTAGAGATATAATTTGAGCTATGGTTAGGTCTAAGATTAGGTTTAGGGTTCTGGCTAAGGATATGTTTAGTGTGTGAGAGTTGTGGTTAGTGTTAAGTATTAGAATATTGTTAGGATTAGGTTTAGGTCCAAGAATGATAGTTTCAGTCTTAGGGTTAGGTCAAAGGATTCAAAAATGAGGCTAGGGATAGTACTAGGACTAAATATAAGCATAATGTTACTGATATGGAAAGGTCATCTTCCCGGCAGCTTCTCGCCTCAGGAGCTGGTGAAGAACTTGTTTTTGGCAATCCCCGGGCAAGGCTGCTCCACGGTAGAAAAGCCTTGTAGGACTCCTGGATGTCTTCCATGGGGCCCCTCACTGCAAAGAGGAACCTGGGCAGGGCTAGTGCCTGGAAGAGCCGCTCCAGTAAAGGTTGTAAGGGTGCCCACATAATTTCCCACTGCCCCTCTCCCAGGAGGCCTAGATTGGAACCTGGACTCAACTAGTGCTGGGAAGGGCCGCTTTGGAAAAGGTACTGCTCACAGACACCTTCCCCTCCCCACCGCTAAATACTTCAGCAGAATGTGAGTCAGAAACAGCCAGCCAGGACAGCTCTGGAAAAGCATACTAGGACTACAATATATCTTTCTGGAGGCCTCAAGCTGGTGCAGCCTGTGGGAGAACATAAGCTCAGCAAGCCCCAGGCGAGGGCACTCCAGAAAAGGCTTTCAGGACACCTGGATATCTTCCCCACTGACCCTCGATGAAAGGTCCTGCGGCAGAACCTGGGCTCCTGTAGAGCTGTTCATGGCCACTCCGAGTAGGCTGGTAGGACTCCCGGACATCTTCCCTGCAGCTCCTCTCCAATTTTTGCCTTAGGGAGAACCTGGGATCCTCTAGCCTTATCTTAGGTCTAACCCAACCCAGCCCTAGCACTCTATTCTTGCTTAAGCCTAAACCCAAACTTAACCCTAACACTCTACATTACCCCAAGACTGACCCTAACCATACAACCATCCTTATTCTTAGACTAACCCTTATATTAACACAAACACTAAACTTATCCTTTGGACAAAATCTATCCTAACTATAACACAATCCTAAAGCTTAGGCCTAACCCTAACCAACCATTAACATTGTCCTTGTCTTTAAGCCTAACACAAACCCTAACCCTAACACTAGCCTTTCCTTAGATCAAACCCAAAACCCAACACAAACACTATCTTTATGCTTAGACCTAGGTTAAAACTAACCCTGACCCTTACACTGTCATTAGTGTTAGGCCGAATCCAAAACCTAAACCTAATACCGTCCCTATCCTTAGGGCTAACAGCAACTCCAAACTTAACACTATGCTTAAGCATAGGCCTAAATTTAACCTTAATGATACCTCTATCCTTAGTTTTAGGACAACTCCGAACCCGAACTCTAACACAATCCATATTCTTACAAAATCCTAACCCTAAACATAACACTATCCATAATGTTAGAGTGACGCTAACACCAACCATAACTATCCTTATCCTTAGCACTAACACTAAACTTAACCTAACCCTAACCCGTATCCTAACCATAAACCTAACCCTAACCGTAAACCGATCCCTCAAATTGATGATCGCCCTCCACTAGACCAAAACATAGCCCTAGGAGCTAAGAGCCAAGTACTAACCCTAACAAGAACCCTAACACCTACCCACATTCTAACCATAACACTAACGCTAACCCCAACCCCATCTGCCACACTACCCAAAACCCTAAACCTAAACCATACCTGAAACCTAAAACTAAATCTAATCTTAAAAATAAACCTAGCTCTAACCTTAACACCAACAAAACCTCAACTCCAACCCAACACCAAACCAAAATCCAACCCCAAACCGAAACCTAACCTTAACCCCTACCCTAATATCAATACTAACCCAAATCCTAACCAAATACCTACCATAACCCTAACCCTAACTCCAACACCAACCCAAGCCCCAACAGCAACCCCAAATCTAAACTCAGCCCTAACCCTAGCCCTAACACTAACCCTAACCTAATCTTCACCCTAAACCTTGCTCTAATCATAACCCGAGCCCTAATCCTAACCACTGCCATAGCCTTACCCTTAACACTAGCCTTAGCCCTAGCCCTAGCTCTAACCCACACCCTAATACTAACCCCTAACCTTAACTTTCACCTTAACAATAAGCCTATCCTTATCCTAACTCAAACCCTAACTTTAACCATTGGGATAGCCTTAGGCTTAACCATAAACCCTGACCCTAACACTAACTCTAGCCCTTGCCCAACCCTTAAAAAAATCCTAGCTTTTAACCTAGACCTAGCACTAAACTTAACCCAAGCCTAGCCCTATACCTAGCCTTGTAGACCTAGCCCCTAGTCCTAAACCTAGCCATGGACCTATCCCTAGCCTTAGCACTAGCCCTAGCCCAAAACCTAGCCCTAACCCTAACCCTAACCCTACCCTAACACTAACTCTAACCCTAACAACAATCCCAACCTCAGCGCAAAAACTAACCTTAAGAATTAATCTAAAAGTAACCCCTACCCTAACCTTAACCCTAAACCTAACACAACCCTAACCTGATCTCTCAATCCAAACCTTAACCCAACCTCAATCCCAACCCAAACCCCAATCCCAACCCAACCCCAATCCCAACAGCAACCCTAACCCTAAAAGTAACCATAATATTAACCTTAACCTTAACCCAACGCTAAGCCTAAACCTAAACCTATCCCTAGCACTAACACTGAAACAAGCCCTAGACCCAATTCTAGGCCTCACCATAACCATTAACCTAGCCCTAGACCTAGACTTAGCCACAGCCTTAACCCTAACTCTAAACCTAGCCCTAGACCTAGACCTAGCCCTGGCCCTAGCCCTAGCCCCAAACCTAGCTCTAACCCTAACCCTAGCCCTAACTTAACACTAACAGTAACAACAACCCCAATCTCAGCACAAACCCTAACCCTAAACCTAACCCTAACCTTTAATCTAAAAGTAATCCCTACCCTAGCCCTAACCCTAACCCTAACGCAACCCACACCCGATCTCAAACACTAAACCTAACCCCAACCCCAACCCAAACCCAACCACATCCCAAAACCCAAACCAAACCCCAATCCCAAACCCACCCCAACCCCCACAACAACCCCAACCCTAACCATAATATTAACCCCATCACTAATGCTAACTCTAAACCTAACCCTTGCCCTAGACCTACCTCTAGCCCTATCCCTAACTCTAGAACTAGCCCTAACCATAACAGTAGCCCTTGTCATAGGCCTAAGCCTAGCCCTAATCCCTAACCCTAGCTCTAGCCTTAGTACAATCCCTAGCCCTAGCCCTAGCCCTAGCCCTAGCCCTAACCATGAAACTAGCCCTAGCCCTAGCCCTAGACCTACCCCCAAACTACCCCTAACTCTAGAACTAGCCCTAACCATAACACTAGCCCTTGCCTTAGCCCTAACTCTAACCATGAACCCAAACCTAACCATAACCCTAAACCTGATCCTAAACCTAATACTAACCCTAGGTCTAGCCCTAGCCCTAGCCATAAACCTAGCCCTATACCTAGCCCCAGACCTAACACTAGCCCTAGCCCTACACCTAACACCAGCCCTACCCCTAACCCTAACTCTAACCCCTAAAATTAAACCTAGCCCTAGACTTAACACCAGCCCTACCCCTAACCCTAACCATAACCCATAAACTTAAACCAAGCCCTAACCCTAACCCTAAAACTTAACCCTAACCCAAGCCCTAGGGCTAGCCCTACAGTTAGCACTAACTACAGCCCTGCCCATAGCCCTAAACCTACCGCTAGGACTACCCCTAAACCTAGCCCTAGCCCTAACCCTAATTCTAACCCTAGCCCTATCTTTAGCCCTACCACTAACCCTAATGCTAACCCTAAGACTAACCCCTAACCCTAGTCATAAACCTAACCCTAACACTAAAACCTAATGAAACCTTAGCCCTAACTCTTAAACCTAGCCTTAGCCCTAGCCCTAGTGATTACTAGAAACCTAGCCCTAAGTCTAGGTCTAGACGTAGCCCTAGCCCTAACCCTAACCCTAGCCTTAGCCCTAGCCCGAGCCATAACTCTAACCCTAGCCCTAGTCCTAGCCCTAAACCTAGCCCTCACCTTAGCCTTAACCTGAGTCCTAGCCCTAACCCCAGCCTTAGACCTAGCGCTAAGGCTAAACCTAACCCTACACCAAGACCTAACTGTAGCCCCAGCCATAACCCTAGACCTCTCCCAAGCCCTAGCCCTAAACCTAGCACTAGCCCTAGCTCTAGCCTGAGACCAAGACCTAATCCTAATCCTAGGGCTAACCCTAGCCATATCCCTAACACTACCCCTAGCCTTAACCCAGCCCTATCCCTAAACCTAGCCCCAGCCTTAGCCGAAACCCTAGCCCTAACCATAACACTTACTCTAACCTATCCCTAAACCTAACTCAAACACCAAACCCAACCCCTCCAACAACCCAAATTGAAACATTAAACCTAACCCTAAACCTTAACATAAAAGTAACCCATACCCTATCCCTAACCCTAAACCTAAACCCAAACCTAACACGATCTCTAACCCCAAACCTAAACCCAACCCCAGAAACAACCCCAACTGCAACCCAAACCAGGGATTTTCAGGTAGTCAGCTTGATTCTAGCGCAAAGACCACCTTATTTACCTCCAGTCTTTTTTTTTTTTTTTTTAAATTCAGTGAACTAGAGACAGTGTGCAGGCATTAGAGACAGAGGTGGCATATTACTGGCTGGAAACAAGTTCATCATAACAACACAAGGTGTTCCAGGCTCATCTGATAATTAAATTTTCAAGCTCTAGAGTCAACTTTCTTAAGGATCTGTTTCCTATTGTTAACTTATGGTGTTTAAAAAACAAAATCTAAGACAGGGGAGGTCACAAAGTCTTGTAATCCCAGCACTCTGGGAAACTAAGGCCAGCGGATTGCAAATTCGAAACCCAGACTGGTCAATTTAGCAACTTAGCGATATCCTATCTCAAAGTAAAGAATAAGAAGGGCTAGGAATGCTGCTTAGTGTGAAGGCCATGAGCTCAAACTCCATCTCTGCAAGAATAAATAAATAAGCAATCAAACAAACAAATGAAACAAGATAAAAAGTATTAGGTGTACTTACGGCAATGTGGTATTATTTCCTTTTTCCTTGTGACTTCTACAGTGGGAAACACAATTCTCATTAGCTGTGTGTGTGTATATATGAGCATACAGGTTTTTCATAAGTGTACGTGTATACATGTATGTTGTTTGTTGCAGAATTACTAGTCCATATCCCTGAGAAATGAAATTTAGAGGATCATATTCTATACAGCGTTGTTTTTGCTTTTCATTTTTGTCTTTAGATTTATACTCAAAATATTGTCTTGTAAGAACATTTACATTGTAATTCTACCCCAGGCCCTTTTCTCTTTGCTATATTATTTATTTGTAATATATTTAGATCATTATTTTGTATTTCAAGGACACAGACATACACAAATTTGCTATTTTCCTTAAATTGTTGCACACATAAGATAGTTCTCCGTGTGACTGCTGCACAACAGTGTTTACTGCTAAGTGTGTTGCTCCTTCATTCTGTCTCCTGCTCAGTCCTGTTTCCTCTTCTTTCTACCAAGTCACCAATTGCCAATTGGTAACTAATCTTTTCACTTTCTGATCAAATTTTTCTGATTTCTTTCATATAAATGAGTAGATATATGTTTAGATTCTTACATCTTTACAGCCTAAAAGATGTCATAAATACCTGTTTGCTCCTTTCCTTAACAGCTTATCCTGGATATTATTCCATGTCAGCACACTTGAGATTGGCCCACGTTTTTCACAGGCACACATTATGCTGCAGTGTGTGCTATGTAGTGTGTTCATAGCTTGCTCAGCTACTTCCCTATAGTTCTGGCATGTTTTCAAGATTCATTCATGTTGCTGCATGTGTCAGCACTTCACTCCTTTTTACTGCTGAACTCTATTGTATGGAAATACCAGATTTTGCTTATCCACTCACTTGTTGACAGGCAGTTCTGATTTTTCCATTGTTGGTTATTATGAATAATGCTCATATAAACACTTCCATACATGTTAAGCAGACTAAAATTTATGTAAAAATTTCCCTCAAATATTCATCTGACTCTTGATTTGTGGGTGGTAAAAATAAGAGAAAGCCAGGAAAAAGTAGCACCAAAACTGCTTCTAATAGACATAGATTTCAGTCGTTTCTAGAACTGGAAAGACAGAGGAACATGGCAAATACCTTGAAGCTGTCATTGAGGACCAGGGACCAGGCTTTAGAAACAAGTGCTATAATAACAGACACCAGGTACTCTCAAAAAGGCTGATTGTACTCAAAGCATGGCTGCTAATGGGCTTTTAGAAAGCAACTGGATAATGAGGGCTCCAGCTCCACGAGTGGAATAATAGAGTAGATTATTATTATTAGATATTATTATTATTATTAGAGAAGCTCTTGATTTGGTGACATTATTGGGAGGTAGTGGTGAAAGGAAGTGGGGCTTACTTGAAGAGAGTAGATCATGGAGTTATGACCTTGGGGACTATGACTGGTCTTCATATCCTTTTTCTCATGTCCTTTTATTCTCTGCATTATGACTACCATGAAGTAAGTTGCTTTCCTGTGCCCGGCTTCCATCTTGAGATTTCTGCACTGTCACAGACCTAAAGCAATAGAACCTGCTGACTGTAGACTGCAAGGTTTCAAACCATAAGCCAAAATATATCTTTCCTTCTTAAAGTTGATTTATACCAGATATTTGTCACAATGACAGAAAGAAAGCTTATAAGTACAGAAGGCAAGACTGAAACAAATCATTATTTACAAAGCTTAACAAGTCATCAATAGGATCAGGGCCATCAGTAGAACTAGCTAACTGCTAAAATAAAACTTGGCCTTCTGGAAGAAGCTGAAAGAGGGGAGTTCCATAACGTTTTTATCTAAAATGTTTGGCATCAATTAAATGTGGTGGTGGTGGGGGAGAAGGACAATCATCTGACTAAATAGGGAAAAAAACCCCTAAGAACAGAACCAGTCATGACTCCATTATTACAGTTAACAGTCAACGACTTTAAAGTAAGTATAATCAATACGGAAAATAGAGGGAAGGAGGGAAAAAGAGAGGAAAGAGGAACAGAGCGAGAGAGGAGGGAGGAGGGAAAGGTAGAGAGAATTTCAGCAGACAACAAGAAATCATTTACGAGAAAATAAATGGAACTGAAAGATACTATGTTAAGCAAAGTAATTCAGACACAGAATCACATTTTGTCATATGTGAAAGCAAGCAGAGATGAGAAGATGAGAAGACCTGAAAATAGAGGATGGATTATGAGAGGGTCCAGGAAGTACAACCATGAACAGACATGATCAGTGCATAATATATGCACATATGAAAATATCAGTGGATTCCATACATTTGCACAGTTAGATGTTAATAATTTTAAAAACATAAAAATTTTAGAAATAAAATGTCTAAAATATGGATTTCAAAATATAGGCTTAATATATTAAAAGCAGCACAATTGATACTAGATAGCAGAAACACTGATTTTAAAAGTTATATTTTGCTGTGCAGACATATAAAAATGATAAGAAATACAGAAGACTATCTAAGAGACAGAGGAACATAGTGAAAAATCTCTCCTATCTATAATTGGAATTCTTGTATGAAGGAGAAAGCCAGGCAGAAGCAATAATTGAAGAATACTGGCCACAGTTTCTCTACACCAATGACAGATATCATAGTAAAATTATGATTTTAGAACTTTTCCTATCACAATACACAAATATTAAACAAAGAAAATTGTTTTTATTATATTAATTTCAGAAAAAATAGAATTTATGGTAAAATACAAGAGAAGAAAGCTAATGTTTAATATTAGTGAAATAAAATTTTTACAGGAAGATATAAAATTCAAAATTTGTATCCAATGAATAGTGCAGTTTTGAAAATATAAAGTAAAACCTAATAAAAAAATGCTGGGCCCAATGGTACAGGCAGGACGACTACAAATTCAAGCCCAGCCTCTGGGCAACTTAATGATGTAGCAAAACTCTACTCCAAAATGAGAAATAAAAATGGTTTGGGGATGTAGCACAGTGTGAAGGCTCTGGGCTCAATCCCCATTACCACAAGACAAAGCAAATAGTTAAAATTAAATTCATAACCACAGTTGTAGATTTGAAGTTGCCATTTTTAGTAACTGATAAAAGAAGCAGAAAAGTAAATCAATAAGAATACAGATTGAATGAACAGTATTAACCAATATTGCTGTACTTAATATTTATAGAGCATCATATCCAACTGTGAAATTTTCAAGTGAAAATTGTTATCCCCACAGTATTTTCAAATGACCATGAGACATTTACCAAAACAATCTGAGGCTGCATCATTAAATAAATCCCAGCAAATTTCTAATGAGTGAAATACTACAATGTGCTCTTTAGCCAAAGTGCAATTAAACTAGAAATCTATAATTAATAAACAGGAAATCCATAAAGGTTTTAAAATAAATCAACAAATTTCTGAAAAACTAAAATTCAAGGTAGAAATGACAATAAAGCTGAGAAAATATTTTTAAGTGAGTGATAATAAAAGTACAACATACCAAAATCTGTGGATGGGTGATTAACCTCAAGTGCCTTGCAAGCTCACATGAAATCTAGAACCACATAAGTTTTAAAAGAAAACATAGGAAGAAAAAGCTCAGAACCCAGAGTAAAGGAAGTTTTCTTCAGATGGTTCAAAAGGTATGGACGATAACAAAAATGATAAACAAATATCTGTCCAAATAAAAACATCTGCTCTTCTAAGACACCCCTAATTAATTTAAAAGGAAGCTAAGAACAAAGAGAAAAATACTTGTGACATAAATATCTGTTGAATTAACTATATCTAGGCTATAAAAAGAACATTTACAACTCAATAGAATGACCTAACTCTTAGAAAGTCAAAAATTCAAACATATATATCTCACACAGGAGAGATATGAGTGGATATTAATTACATAAAATGCAATCATCTGCAACATGCAAACTAAAACTACCATGAAGCACCACTATACACATTGAACAAGCTAAAAATTTAAGAATGACAATACCACAAGACAAAGGCGCTAGGAGTGACTGGTTTTCACACAATATTGTGAAGTTATAAGATAGTACAGGCTGAAAAACAACCCAGCAGGTTCTTATGAAATTACCATCTTACTTTTGCACCACTATGACTCAATACCCAAGATCCACAAGTTTTAGGAGGAAGGGTTGGTTTTAGCTGACAGTTTCAGAAGGTCACAATCCATTCACGGGCAGCTGGCAACAGTGGAAGCACACAGCAGAGGTGGAGATAGAGTTAGCTCCTCACAGCATTGGCCCCTTTCAGGGTTAAGCCCTCACCACACACCTGTAATCTATAATCCAATCTGCATGCCTGGAATCTGAATCTACCATATGCCGGCCATCCACCACACACCTATAATCAACCACACACCCATAATTCACCCCTCCAAATCAGACCCTCATCTCCTAACAGCATGTGGTTCCACAGATAATCTATAACATCCAAATGCATGAGGCTTTTGGGGGACATTCCAAATCCAAAGCACAATAACTACCCATATGCTTACTATATGATCTAGAAATTTCAAAACTAAAAAATTAAGCAACATAAATGAAAACATATCTGCACAAAAATGTACACATGAAGGTTTCATAGCAGATTTGTCCTAATCCCAAACTAGAAACAACTAAGATTTCAATCATTAGGTGAATTAATTATGCTCTGTTAATTCGATGGAATGCTGCTCACTAGTGAAGGAGTATGAATTTACAGTACAAGAATGAATGTCAAAACTTTATAGTGCACATCTGTAATCCCAGAACAGAGGAGGTTGAGGTAGGAAGATAGTGGGTTTGAGGCCAACCTGGACTACATGTACATAGCAAGATCGCTTCAGAAAACAAAAGTTTATGACTGTAGAAGACAGATATAGAAGAGCATACACTCTTTAGTTCCACTTATATGAAAGCCCAGACGTTATGGTTTCTTGGAGATAGGTGGCAAGACCAGCTAAAAAAAGAATTAAAAAATTATTTCGGGTGATAAAGATGCTCTATCTTTTATGTTTGGTGTTGGTTATACAAAGGCCAAGGCTTATAAAAGTGTGAAACTGTATTGGGTATAGCTTGTTATATGCAAAGCATGTCTCAGGTGAGAAAAAAACCTATTGGATGCACCTAAATAGGTACTAATGAATAAATCTAAATACAAATACTAGCCAAAAACAATGCTGAAAATCAATTTTTTATTCCAAGAAGCTGAAAGAGTGAATAATATTGAAATAAAATATACAGGAGAAAATAGGGAACATGAGTGAAAAATAAATTAACTGAACAATTTCAGGTGTGTGTATGTGTGTGTGCGTGTGTGTATGCGTGTGTGTATGAGTGCTTATTACTGGGGATTGAACTCAGGGCCTTTTCACTGAGCAACATCCCCAGTCCTTTATTTTTTATTTGTAGATAGAAGTTGTTAAATTAAATTGGCCAGTCAAGGCTTGAATTCCTGCTTCAACTTCCAAGTACTAGGATTACAGCTGTGCGCACTGGCTCACAGGCAGTTTTGAAAAAATCGTTGTTATGTTTCTACAAAGCCAAATCAAGATACTGGCCCTGGTGGCACAGGCCTGTAATCCCAAAACTTTGGGAGGCTGAGTCAGGAGGATCACAAGTTCAAGCCCAAACTGGGCAACTTAACAAATTAGCAAAACCCTGTTTCAAATAAACAATAATAATGTAGCTCAGAGCAAAGGCCTTGTGTTCAATTCCCATGTACAACCAAAACAAAAGAAAGAAAGAAAAATAAAAACACAGTCCACAAATATCAACACAGAATGAAAAATAAAATAATACTTTAGGCTGTCTAGATACTAAAAACATACCTGAGTGTGGTGGCACATACCTTTAATTCCAGCACTCTAGGAGGCTGATAGAGGCAGATCACCAATTTTTAGTCTAGGCCAGGCAACTTAGTGGAAAACAGTCTCAAAATAATGATAATGTAAAAAATGTTGAGGATGTATGTAGCTCAATGCGATTGCCCTAAGTTTGTACATCAGTAGCAGATAAATTGTGTGTGTGCACATGCATGTGTACATGTATATAACAAGTAAGTGTCATGAACTATTTAACCTTCCAAATTATTTACTCTGATGAAGTGATATAGACAAATTACAAATAAAATTTAAGGATAGAATGTCTGAAAAATTCTATTTCTATCAATATAATTGCATGCATGAGTTAAAATTTCCTCAACAAAAACTTCTAGCCCAGATGGCCTCATTGGTGACTTTTCCAAGAAACAACTATGGCAAAAATTATGCCAATATCCAAAATATCAATATTACATAAATTCTTGCAGAGGACCAAAACCAAGCACAACACCCAAAAATGTAGACAAAGCATTCACTTTCTGATCCCATCATAATCTAATATAAAACCTGTTAAGGATATTATAACAGGAAACAGTTTGAAAGATAACAGGGTACCCTATACACATGTACAAATTTTATCAGGTAAAAATTTAAAAATAAAAATGAAACATATAACATCCTATGGACGTAGACATAAAATCTTATTTAAAATTCAAGATTTTGACATAATGTCAATGTGGAACCTATTCCAGAAAAGCAAGTTCCTATTTTGGAAAGTTGTTTTAAATCCCTAAATGAATCCATGCAGATGCAATTTGAAGACCTTATGCTAAGTGAAATAAGCAAATCACAAGAGATGAATATTTTATGAGTCTACTCACAACAGGTAGCTAAAGAAGTTGAATTCACAAAGACATGAAAGAGAATGGTGTTTTCTTTGTGCTAGGGAATTGGATAAATGATAGAGAATTATTTAATAGGGGGTGAGTTTTAGTAAAATAAGAATTTCTGCAGATAGGTTGTGGCAATGATGAGTATACTTAATACAATAAACTAATACAGATAATCATGGCCTAAATGGAAAATTAATGTTATCTGCATTTTACCACAGCTGAAGAAAAATATAAAAGCCAATCTATGTAATTCAGGCACATTAACACAAAATCATGATCATCTCAAAAGTTGCAAGAAATATATGTATTTGATGAAAGTCAACATCTACCTAAGATAGTAGACCTCAGGAAACTAGAATTTGAGAAGGAACTGCCTTAATGTAATAACATCTATAATTTATCTCACCTCACATCTATAGTAAAATGTTCATTTTCATTTAGATTCTGAGAAAGCCTCTATTATCTCTAATAGCTTGAAACGCTAGCCAGTACAATGATGAAAAAAAAATGGTGTAAAGATTATAAAGGACACACTGGACTGGATATGACTCACCAAACATGAAATACATAGGATTTCCAAAAGAAGGAATAAAAATATAAGAAGTGAATTCAGCAAAGTCACTGGCTCCAAAGTCAGCTTTTGGAGAATTCTAATATCTACAAATATATTTGCATATAAAATTTTTATATATTGTGACAACAAGTTTTCTGGTATAAGATATTTGAAAAAAAAAATCATTCAGAAATGGTATAAAAATGTCAATGACCTTGAAGAGCAGTCGTGATTTTGACCAAGAAGAAAAAAACTATAAAACATTAAAAACATGTAGTATTGATACAATAATAAACAAATAATGGATCAGGATAGTCCAGAAAATCTTTACATGTATGATATTTACCATAAATATTCCACTATAACCTAAGGACAAGAGAGAAAAATGGACTTTTCAAGAATGATGTTAAATTATATATTTGTGTGAAAAATATTAATTTTGTGCTGTACCCCAGACCATACATAAAAGTTTTCAGATAAGATCACACATGCAAAAGTGGAAAGGAAAACAGTAGATATATGGAAGAAAACATAGGAAAATATCTTTCTGACCATCAATTAGGAATAACTTTTTGTATGTTACTGGAGATTGAGCCCAGGGCTTTCACACTGAGCTACAACATCTCCAGCACATACCTACTTCTGATTTAGAGAGTCTCACTAAATTACCCAGGCTGCACTTGAACTTGTGATCCTTCTGCCTCAGACTCCCAAAGGGCTAGGATTACAGCAGTGATCCCCAACGTTTTTGACACCAAAGATTGGTTTAATTGAAAACCATTCTCTCAAGGGCAGGGAAAAGAGGGGCACTTGTTCTTCAGTAGGCTGTTGGACAACAGCTTTGAAATGGTGAGCAGCAGCAGGAGGGGAGAAGGGATGCAAGCTAAGCCTTTTGTCAAATCAGCAGCAGTATTAGAACCTGTTAGCTTTTTGATAGGAGATTGTATTAGTTACTTTCTCATTGCTGTGACTAAATACTGAACATATACAAATTAGGTAAGTGTCTTAGTTACTTATCTGTTGCTGTGACAAAGTATCCAACATCCACAACTTGAGAGAAAAAATTTACTTAGCTCACAGTTTGAGAAAGCCTCTTACACACAGTCCATTGATAGAGCGGCTAGCAATGTTGAAGGCACATGGCAGAGGCTGGAGAGCTGCTCACCTCACTGCAAACAGAAGCCACGTGAAGCAGGAGCAAGCAGATGAGCCCTCCCAAGAAGAAGCTGCAACAACATTTCTTCTTCCTTTCTTTAAGTACTTTAAGCTGCCAGTTCCCCCTCCCTCACTTCTTGGCCCCTAAATCAATAACAAACACCTGAAATCTCTGCCCTAGGCAATCCCCAATCTCAATAATCTAATAATATTTCCAGATCAAACCCCTTCCAGCCAGGCCCTGCCTCCAAATAACACACAGTTCAAAATACACGAGGTTTTTGAGGGGCACTCAAGAACCAAACCATAGCAGAGAGGAAAGGTTTATTTTAGCTCACAGTTTCAGAAGGTCATAGTCCATTCATGGGTGGCTGGCAATAGTGGAAGCACATGGCTGGAGGCAGAGGTAGAGACTGCTCCTCACAGCCTTGCAAACAGGAAGAAAAGTCAAATCCCAGGAGGAAAGGAAGAAGTAGAGTATATCCTTCCAGGTCCTGTCCCAGTGATCTGCCCCTTCAGGGTCCAGCCTCAGTATTCTGCCCCTTCCAGGGTTAAGCCACCAACACATGCCAGTAACCTGTAATATACCACACATCAGTAATCTACAATTCAATCCATATGCCTATAATCTATAATCTATCCAATGCCTGTCATCCACTACACACCCATAATCCACACCTCCACACCAGACCCTCATCTCTTAACAGCATGTAGTTCCACAGATAACCTATAACATCCAAATACATGAGGCTTTTGGGGGACATTCCAAATCCAAAGCACAATAATTACCCATACATTTACTATATGACCCAGAAATTCCAAACCTAAAAAATTAAGCAACATAAATAAAAATATATTGGCACAAAAATGTCTTATAAGTACTACACGTTAACTGACTGCACCACTGGAGCTACAACACCAACACAAAAATGTTTGCTACTTACCTGCCCCAGTAGCCTAGTTCTTTCAAGGCCACAATACACTACTAGTCCACAGCCCATGATTTGAGCATCAGTGGATTACAAGACTGCACCACTGGGCCCATCAAGGAACAGATTTTTTAAAACCAGGTCAGAAAAAGAAGAGAAAAGAAAAAGCAAAGAAAAAGCAATGATTTTTCAAAAGGAAAACTTATTCATCAAAATTAAGAATATGTGTTCTTCAAAAGACATATCACAGGAAGTAAAAAGACAAGCTGGAGAAGGAGGAATACAATTGTAATACAAACAATGTAAAAGATATCTTAAATCCTGAATAAACTAACAAATGAAAAACAAATCAAGAGATCTGAATTCAAAAAAATACAGGCAAAATTCTTGAGCAGACATTTCTTTAAAAAGAAGTCCACAGAGCCAATATGCATTAAAAGACAGTTTGACATCATTAGCTAATGTATTTCTGTGAATTATGAGATACTAGTACACAATAGAATCAACAAACAATTTAGACATGAAATATCCCTCAAGGACCTTTCTTAAAGGCTTGGTTCCTGGCATGGTGCTATGAGTAGGAAACCTTAAGGTGTGAGGATTGTAGGAGATCCTTAGGGCCATATCCCTAAAAGAATTGTGGGACTGTGGACTTCCCCTTTTTTCTTTCCCTGGCTTATTATGTAAATTTGCTTCCCCACGCATTCCTAATATGATGTGTTGTTACTTTGTCACGAGTACAAAGCTCAGGGCCTATTGACTGAAACCTCCAAATCTTCAAACCAAAACAAGTCATTTCATTACGCTATTTCAGGTATTTCATTACAACAATAGGAGGCTGACTAGCCTAACACTTCACTAAAACTGCTCAAGTCAAGGTGACCTGTGTCATCTCCATCTCTAGTCTATGAACACTTTTCAGTTATGTTGAAGGAACCTGTGTTCCTGTTGTTGAAATGTTTTGCCTCTAAGGAAAGGGTGGGTGACAAGCTTTAATTCTGGTGGGGATTAGGAGGTAGAAAAGAGCGATGTGCCACATCAATTCTGCTACAGAAAGACTTTGGGGTCTAATCCTCAAAGTTTTCAGTAGAAAAGCAGTACATTAACTATATCCAAAGAAGTCTATTAGTTAATAAATTTCACTATTAAAATTCAATCAGACCTGGGCATAGTGGCACATGCCCAGAATCGCAGCATTCAGAAAGCTGAGGCAGGATTACAATGAGTTTGAGGCCAGCCTTGGCTACCCAGTAAATTCAGTACTGGCCCAGACCAAGGAGACAGCTCTGTATCAAAAGTGAAATTCAATAAAAAATGCTTTTAATTACAATGTGAAATTATTCATTTTTAATCAAAATAGTTCATACAATTCATCCAATAACCCCTTCCCAGTTGTAAATATGTACTTGGCATTGTAGAAGTATTTGCTCTTCTTTCTTACCAATGAGGGATTGATCATCATGGCTTAATGTTATTGGCTATGAGGGTCATAGTCTCTGAGGACCTTCCGGTATTAGGGCCCATAACCTTTGGGTTCTCATTTTGATTTCAGGCCTCTACTAGCATTACCTAAACTTCCAAGCTCATTTATGGACTCAGAATTCTTGGCTGCTTTTTCTACACTTCCTCATTCAAAGTTCTAAGGTTGTACACAAATGTATCGCTACAGACCTCCATTGACCATCATGACCTTTCCTTTGGTGCCAGGGTGAAGTGGAACTACTTTTGAGGCTGGTGATCTTCTGGGCACAAAGCTGAAACACAAGTTCCAGATACTCTGGAGACATGTTTTTCATTTGGAATTTCTATCTCTACCTTCAGATGAAAACTCGAGACTTGGAGGGACAAGATGCTGGGTAACTTCTTTGGAATCTATGTAGTCTCAGAACCAATTTCTATGCCTTCAGATTCATGGGCCTCTCTCCTCAAATAATGTATATCCAGCATTTACATTTGGTCCCAGCCCATTACAGGTGCCCAGTAAATTAGCTTTGTTTCTTTCTATGTAAATATTACATGGTCATTGTAAAGAAAAACAAAAATACAGAAAAATCAAGTAATATGTTATAGTCTACCAACTCTGAAATGACTTTTTGGAGGTTGTCATTCACCTGTCTCAAATGTTCACATAAATACATAATTTACATATACAAACTTACACTACACATGCTACACTTACATTTCTCCATTTCTAAAGTATCTCACCTCCCATCCTCAAGTCTTTTCTTGCTCCCCTTAGGTAACCAATATTGAGAGCCTGATGTACAAACCTAATTTCATATGCATCTAATTACACAAACATAAATACATGATACCTATGTGACCTTTTAACAAAAATGAAATATTATAAATATCCATTTTGGTTACAAAGCAATTTGATGAAATATTGTGGGATCTAAGGGCACTCTGAAAAATTCATTTTAAAAATTACTCTCAGGTTGTTCCAATATATTGACATACCAGAATTTATCTGAACACTTATCTGTCATTTTGTTTCTACCTGGGGCTTTTTTCTCCCATATAAAACATAATCCAATAAATATCTTCATTTATTTGTGTTCTTATGCATTGATGATACTTTTATTTCTATGGGCTAGAATCATAAAAGTGAGAATACTGAGTTAAAGAGCATTTCAAATTGTATATATTGATGGATTGCTGATGGAAGCTAATTATATAACCTTTAAGTAAGTGTAGATCGTTTCCCATTCCTTAGTAGCAGAGACTAATTTCTGCCAACTTCATGTAGTAGAAGCTTCAGTTCATTAGCAGTTTAAATTTGTATATCCCTGAGTACTATTTCAATTCAAACCTTTTAGTAGGTATTATAGTTTGGATTTATATATTCCCCAATAGCTTCATGTACTTGCGTGTTGTGAATTACCTATGGATTCTATGTACTGTAGGGGTAGGATCTGGTCAAGAGGGATGAATTATGGGTGTGTGGTGGAGGACAGGTATGTAGTAGATTATAGGTTATAGGTGTGTGACCTGGAAGGGGAAGAACACTTGGGCTTTACCAGGAAGATTACTGGGACAACCTGGAAGGGTATACAATAGTTCCACCCTTCCTCCTTGACTTGGCTTCCTGTAAGCCATACCATGAACAGCTTCCTCCAGCTAGGACACCAACATGTATTTCTACCATTGCTAGTTGCCCATGAATGAACCGAGACCTTCTGAAACTGTGAGCTAAATAAATCTTCTCTCCCTTATGTTGTGGATGTTGGGCATTCTGTCCCAGCAACAAAAATATAACAAAGATAATAGGTTAAAGACCATTTAGAATTGCCTTCTGTGAAGAACCATTTGATTCAAATATAAAGTCACACATATAAAAATATTCAATATTTATATAAATTTACATTATGTATAACCTAGGAAATAAAGGCACCTCTTCTCTCTTTTTTCTTTTTGAGACAGTCTTGTTCTGTAGCCCACACTGTTCCTGGCCTCACAGGTATAGCCCAGGCTGGCCTTGGACTCAGGATAATCTGCCTGCCTCAGCCTTTGAAGTGCTGAGATTACAGGCATGTGCCACCACACCCAACTTACGTGGTGCTGGGGAATTGAACTCAGGGTTGTGAGTTTGCTAGACAAGTGCTTTAACTGCTGTGCCATTCCTCTAACCCCAAGGGCACCTTTTAAATTAAAAAGGAAATCAAGAACCTAAAAAGATATACTTTTATTATAAAAATTGAAATGTGATTACTTAGACAAGTTGTAGATAAGGAAAAATGGTTATATACACGACAAAGGATCAAGATAAAAAGTAAAAAGCACTTCTATATTTCTAAGAAAAGTCAGATAAATAAGACAGAGCAAATGTACAGATAGGTAATTAATGTTAGATAATTAGTTGAATAAAATATGAAATCCAGATACAGGTTCTCATTTATCTACTCTCTTGCTCTAGCATGAATTTTCCTATAACTTCAAATTTTAATATTGTTTTTCCAAATTTTAATATTGTTTAATATTGTTTTATTTGTAGAGTATATTTTCAAGTGAATTTCCACAGATTTTCTTACATTCATAAAAATACATTCCCACATATACCTGGCAAGATTTATATGGAGTTGACATCTGGATGGATAATTGACATTCCGTATAATTACTGGGTTTTCCTTTGATGTATTCTTTGGTGTGCATTAAGGCTTGAACTACTCCTAAATGCTTTTCCACATTCATTACATTTATAGAATTTTTCTCCAGTATGCATTCTCAGGTGCACAGCAAAATCTGAGTTAGTTCTAAAGGCTTTTCCACATTCTTCACATTTATATGGCTTCTCCCCAGTATGTATTCGCTGGTGTAAAGTTAACTGTGACAGAGTAATACAACTTTTACCGCATTCCTTACAGGTATAGGGCTTTTCTCCAGTATGTGTTCTCCAATGCACTGTGAGGTATGAACCCCTCCTGAAGGCTTTTCCACAGACATCACATTTATATGGCCTTTCTCCACTATGAATTTTCTGATGTTCTGTGACATGCACCAGTTGGCTAAATGCTTTCCCACAGTCATTACATTTGAATGGTTTCTCTCCAGTATGTATTCGTTGATGAGTATTAAAGCCTGAGTTACTTGTGAAAACCTTGCCACACTCATCACAATTATAGCGCTTCTCTCCTGTGTGTCTTCTTTGATGCACAGTGAGCTGTGATGTATTAATTAATGCTTTCTCACATTCATTACATTTATATGGTTTTTCTGCGGTATGACTCCTCTGATGTACAATAACATATGACTTAGTCTTAAAGGACTTTCCACAATAATAACATTTATAGGGTTTCATTCCAGTATGAATTTTTTGATGCTCCTTAAGATTTACCATTTTGGTGAATGCCTTCTCACAGTCAGTACACTTATATGATTTCTCCCCAGTATGAATCCTCTGATGTACAGTTAAGTGTGACTTTATCCTGAATGATTCCCCACATGTTACATAGATAAGGTTTCTCTTCTGTATGAATACGATGATGTATAATTAAAGATGAAGAACGCATGAACATCTTTCCGCATTCATTACATTTATAGGGTTTCTCTCCTGTATGCATTCTGTGGTGTACAGAAAGGCACGAATAATTAATAAATGCTTTCCCACATTCATTACATTTATAGGGTTTCTCTCCCGTACGAATTCACTGATGTTCTGAGAAGTTTGCTATGTGGCTGAATGCTTTCCCACATTCATTACATTCGTAAGGTTTTTCTCCAGTATGAGTTCTGGTATGTATAATAAGGCTTGAATTACTTCTATAGGCTTTTCCACATTCATCACATCTAAAGGGCTTTTCTCCTGTATGAATTCTCTGATGAACATTAAAAACTGTGGTATTCTTAAAAGATTTCCCACACTCATTGCATTTGTATGGTTTCTCTTCAGTATGAGTCTTCTGAGGTACACTAAGGCATGACTTACTCCTAAAGGAATTCCCACAATCATTACATTTGTAAGGTTTCTCACCATTGTGAGTTTCTTGATGTCTTGCAAGTTTTGATTTATCACTAAATGCTTTCCCGCATTCATTACATTTATAGGGTTTCTCTCCAGCTTGAATTCTCTGGTGCTGATTAAGACGGGCACACTGGCTAAAGGATTTTCCACAAACATTGCACTGGTAAGATTTCTCTTTAGTATGAATTCTCTGATGTACCATAAGTGACGAAGAAGCAATAAAAGCTTTCCCACATTCGTTACACTTATAGGGTTTTTCTCCAGTGTGGACTTCTTTTTTTTGCTGACTAAGGTATGAAGGCCGGCTGAAT
Source organism: Ctenodactylus gundi (assembly GCA_004027205.1). Lineage (NCBI taxonomy): Eukaryota > Metazoa > Chordata > Mammalia > Rodentia > Ctenodactylidae > Ctenodactylus > Ctenodactylus gundi. The sequence continues at coordinate 123,919 of PVKB01004682.1, forward strand.
GTTTTCCCACATTCATTACATTTATAAGGTTTTTCTTTAGTGTGTGTTCTCTGATGTTGAACAAGTAATGTTCTATAGCAAAACGCCTTTTCACATGTACTACATTTATAGGGTTTTTCCTTATTATTGGATTTTTTCCCCAAAATAAGTTTGGTAGCCTGTCTTTTGGTTTTCTTACTTTCTATATCCTCACAAATTGTCTTCTCCAAATGTGTACCTGCAGTCAAATCTGAATTCTCTGTGAAATGCTCCTCATGTATTTGACAATTTCCATGGAGCTCTTCTGTGATAATTCCTGGTTCTGGAAAAAGAAGAGATCCTAGTCCAAAGCCTCTCTGATCTGTGGGAGTTTTCTTGTATGTTACCATTCTTTGACTCAAATGACTCTCCTGACTATTGCACAGTTTTGATATCCTGTCACTCCATTTCCATAATTCTCCCATTGTGGAATAACATAGACAATTCTCTCTGAGTTTCTCTACTACAATTTCTTGTGATAAATTTTCTTCAGAAATACCCTTGGTTAGTATAGCATTCTTGTTTGCACGCCTGGTCTCGAAGCCTAAGGGGGGAAGAAAGACAACTCTTATTTCCTAGGCATGGAAAATCTCAATAAACATGCTAATGAAAGTAAAAAATGAATATTTAGTTTTAACTGCTTTCCAAATAACCTTGGTCTCTAGGAAAAAGAAGGTAGGCTTGTGGGAGAGAGGTTGAAAAAAGAATCAAAGTATCAAATTCCATGAGGTCTTTTCTTGTTAAAAAGAAAATCAATCAAAAACCTCCTTACATTCTAAGCCTCTCAAAATATTTATTTTAGAGCCAAACTCTTCAGACACCAACCTTCATAAGCTGCCATGACTCCTTGCTTCTCATTAACTCCACAAATTGGACATCTGTCCCCAACCATACTTTCTAGCTGTTCTCATTCTTGCTTTTGTTGTGAGAGCTTTTTCAAGTTTTCCTGGCCCAAAGCAGTTTATTCAGGGTTAGCAGTGAGTGTTTTGTTTTGTTTTACTGGGGACTGAACTCAGGGACTTCATACTAAGCTACATCCCCAGACTGGACTCAAAGTTGTAATCATCTACCTTCAGTCAGCAGACTGACAAAATTATAGGTATGATCACCACAGCCAGCTTTCATATATATACCTTCTTTTTGTTTGTTTTTGGGACAGGGTCTCACTCTATAGCCCAAGCTGATCCTCAACTCACTATGGACCCCAGGCTGGCCTTGGACTCATAGCAGTCCTCCTACTTCAGCTTCCTCAATGCTGGGATCACAGATGTGCGGCACAATGCCCAGCTTATGCGGTGCTGGGGAATTGAACTCAGGGCTGTGTGCTTGCTAGCCAAGTACTTTAACCTCTGTGCCTTTCCTCCAGCCCTATATGTCTCCTTAATATAACTTGACAGAAGGTACTGAATTTTAAAAGTCACTTCAACAACAAACTAGTCAAAATTAGTATTTATATTTATTGACATTTCAAACAGTGGTAATTATCTTAAGCTTTGGGAACTTTTTATGGGTTAGAATATTTCTGATGGTTTGCAACAACTCATATAAACATTTTACTACAAGCTGTGTTCTGACAACATGTTTATATAGCCAACTTAATATTTTTAAACACTTGTGCTTTTTTATATTTCTACTTTATTGCCAGGTAAGTATGCCTCAGTGTTTTTTAAAATGAACCATAACTTTTGGTGGTTTGTACAGTTGTCTTTGTGACTTTAAAACTCCCATTTAAGCAGTAAATTGCCTAAGTTACTTTCTTCTATAAAATTTAAATAAACTTTATTATTGATGTTACAATTATTTATTTCCTGTCTAACAAACTTAAATGATGTTAACTAGTTTGAGCATCATATTTATTGTCCTAGGACATTATGTTCCCAATTTCTATCAAAAATTTTTGCTGTCAGAATAGAAGCTATAGAGAACACATTGTAACACCAATGTGGAATTCAGAAATTAACAATGAGTTTAAAATGTCCAAAGTAAATGAGAAAAGCAACAAATTTGCCACAAAATTCTCTAAAATTATAAATTTTAGGTTGTGGAAAGATCATTATTATATTAATTAGCAACCAGAAATTTCCTTTAATAAATTTACTTGTAGAAGTTTCATTAATGTATGTGAGAAAACTTCTCAGCTTTTTTGTGTGAAAGTAAAATATTACTTCCAAACAACAATAGAAAAAATATCTTTTTTATGTGAGAATGCAACTAAGTACAATTAGAAAAATTAGGCAAAAACAGAAGGTCTGATGAAGGAATCTAAAAGCTACAAAGACTTAAAGAATTATAAAGAGAAGAATGAAACCCCCAAATGGCATTCTAGTATTTGATGCTCTTTTCTCCCACAGTTGTATCTTAACTGTCTAAGAAGTGGCTGAGAAGCTAAATTGGAAAGTCATACTTACACTGGACCCATAGGGCAAGACAGACACAGGCCATTTATGACCACTAAAATGGAAAATCCTAGAATACTACCTGGTATTTGGCTGGAATGTCAACATAATATGCTCTAAAAGTGGGGTGATTAAAACACCCATTTTCTCAAGGAATAAAACTCACTTAACTTTCTAATTGATTTAAGGTGTCTGAGGATTGTAAGAACTCCTAATCTGGCAGCCTACTAAAAGTTAACATTAATCTTCTTCAGGGAAAGATTACATAATTCATAACCTCAGACTGCTGTAAAAGATTAAGATTCCATAGTCAATGTCTGATACCTTTAAAAAAGTGAAAGGAGAAAAAAATGAGAAAAAATAAAAAACATCTAAAGCAATAACTAAGATCTCATATATAGTCTCATACATACATTTTAAAGTAACTATGATAACTATGTCCAAGAAAATAAAGTTAAGATTAATAACTTCATCAAGGTGTTGGAAGCATAAAATAACAATCAAATGGAAATTTTAGAAAAAAATTATAAATTAATAATTTGAGCATGGGCTAAAAGAACAGTAGATACAGTAGTTGAGCTAAAAGAGAAGAGAGGTCAGTAGAAAATATCCATATGAAGCAAAGAATGATGAAAAACTTAGAAACACATTTAAAAAGCCTAAGAGACATACAAAAGACAAAGAAAAAAACATACAATAGATGTAATTAGAGTTCCAGCAGGCAAGAAAGAGAAGTGAGAATTGAAACTTTAAAAATTAATGTCTGAGAATTTTCAAAAACAGACTTTTAAAATACAGTCACACATTTTAGAATCTGAAGCATGAGAAATAAAAAAAAGTACATTAAAGCACATAGTAAATTTGCTGAAAATCAAACTAAAGTAGTGAAAGAAAACATGATGTCTTTCCAGGGATAACAATTATTGATAGATCAAAGGTTACAAATTACCATGAAAGCTAGCCTACTCTTTGCTTTTTTTTTAATGGCCAGTACAGTAAGAATGGCTGTGATGTTTTTGAATTATTAAAAATATATGAGAGGGCTAGAGGAACATCAAATGGTTAGAATGCTTGCTTCACAAGTGTAAGGTTCTGACTTTGATTCCCCAGCACAACATGAGCCGGGGTAGTGGCTCACACCTACATTCCCAGCACCTGGGAGACTGAGGGGCTGAGGAAGGTGGATGGTGGAGTGCTGTGAGTTGGAGGCCAGCCTGGAGTACAGAGCAAGATCCTGCCTCTTCCTGTTCCCCCCAAAAAATATATATGAAAATAACATATTGCAACATATTAAAATTATGTAAAATTCAACTTAATTGTCCATAGATGAAGTTTTAATGGAATACAACCTCATTCATTATCTGCTACAGTAGCAGAGAAGAGTATTTACAAGACTGTAGAGAGCCTGCAAACGCCATTACAAGATGGCACTGGCATCCGGCCGGCTGATTAGCAAACAATTGCCACTGCACATGCGCCTACGCTAAAGACCAGCCCCAGAGTCACGTCATTCGGACACGTCATATGGCCTGATTGGCCTCTGCAAATCAGGAACCAACACCCCACCCAGATGTAACCTAAAGGATATATAAACCGTGCCATTTTGGGACTTGGGGTCTTCCTCTCATCAATGTTGTAATAAACGATTGCTGCAGAAGGATCCTGGTGCCCGCGTGCGTTCTTGCTGGCGAGACGATTGCGCGGGGCACAGCTGGTGCCGAAACCCGGGAACCTTACTATCGCCGAGGAGACCCCCTGTTCACGGGGAGGATTCAGAACTGCAGGACAAAGGTAAGCTCTGAGAGGCATGTTTGGTCTTGGGTTGTCTCATCTCTCTCCTCCTTTCTTGGAAGCAGTGCTTACTCTCTTCCTTTTGGTTTCATTTTGCTTCCTGAAATCATGTTTACAGGACGAGAAATGCCATTTGACTGTAGCGGCAGGCCAGGGAGTGTTAGAGGAGTTGCAAGACAGCATGTCAGAAACAGAGCGGGATAAAAGGTTGGGAGCTCACAAAGGAAAAAGAAAAGGCATGCCTAAGAAAAAAGACCCTTCCAAAGACTCCCAGTCCGCGGAAGTGACAGATAAGGGAAAGGACGCCCTGGGAGAGAAGTGTAGAGAGGGAGAAAAGGCCCCGGAAAAGAAACCTCTTTATCCGGTAAAAGAACTGGAGGCCTTAAGGCTTGATAGCTCTGAGTCGGAGGAACTAAGCCCCTCTGAGGAGGAGGACTTAGATGCAGAGACGGCCCGCTATGAGGAGGAAAGGTACCATCTAAATGAACGGCCGCTGCTGCAACACCGAAAGCAAAAGAAAACAAGTGAGAGGAACCGTGCGGGCTGGCCCTTGCCCTCCCGACTTATTGTTCCCAGTGCCCCTCCACCCTATGCGGATAGGTGCTACTCGGATTCCTTCCTTTCAAAGGAAGACAAAAGACAATTATTACAAGCCTTCCCGGTATTTGAGGCCGCGGAGGGAGGTCGCGTCCACGCACCGGTAGAATACGCTCCTATTAAGGAGCTTGCTGAATCAGTTAACAAATATGGAGTTGATGCCAATTTTACTATCATGCAGCTTGAGAGACTTGCCACTATGGCAATGACTCCGAGTGATTGGCAAAATACAGTAAAAGCTGCCCTCCCTAATATGGGACAATACATGGAGTGGAAGGCCTTAATGGCATGATGCCTCCCAAGTACAAGCAAGGGCCAATGCCAGTACAGACGGCAATCAAAGACAGTGGACGTTTGATTTATTGACAGGGCAAGGACAATTTGTTAATGATCAGACAAATTACGAATGGGGAGCGTATGGCCAGATCTCCGCGGCCGCTGTTAAAGCATGGAAAGCCCTCTCAAAAAGGGGAGAGGCCGGAGGGCATTTAACAAAAATATTACAAGGCCCCCAAGAACCATTT